>CM041521.1:13253182-13320682 GCA_023091065.1 Dianthus caryophyllus
TTATTTTGTAGGTTAAAGCAGCTATTTGGAGTTTAGGATGGTGTTCGGGAGGTTTCGTGAAGTTTCGTAAAGTTTCGTGAAGTTTTGAGGTGATTCGAGTTGGTTTCGTTGCGTTTCGCTTGCGTACGAGCCTCGTTTCACTAATTGAAGGTGTTCCGGGACCTTGGGACGGGATTTGAAGCTCTCATATTCATCCTAAGACTCGTCCCTACTCATGAGCTTCGTCCCTTAGCCTTGGGACGAGAAATATTGCAAAAGAAACTAAGTAAGAAAAGGAACAAAATTGGAGCAAAAACTGAAACAAACGGGACGAGTGTCCCTGAGCTCATCCCGGTCGGGATGGTGTTGGTTCCGGACGGGACAGGTGTCCCGGATGCTAGGGACGGCTCTGACTTTTCGTGTGCTTAAATTGTTTCGTCTATTTCAATGAGTTGAAGGCCTTATTTCGAGTCATACTTTTTACAGCATTTCAATAACATTTCAAAGTACTTTCTCAAGAAAACTTAGGGTTTATACTTTTCATCTTTTGTAATTTCAATTCCCGACTCGGTTTATGTTAGTTTGATCATCTATTTCGGTTTTGTTGCTTGAATTCATCTACTTCTACTTGGAATTTCTGATTGGTATTTGTTATTCTCTTCTCCCTTTTCATTTTAATTTCAATTCTAATTGTTCTTGATCATGTCTTTCTCTATTGTTCTTGCTTTTGTTGTTGATTTCGATATGTGTGAGTAGTCCTTTATCTAGGGGTGAAGGGTGACCATGGGTGAGTAGTCTAGGATGATTTGGTGATGTTTGATGAGGGTTTTACATGTGACTTTGGTTGTCTTGTGTTTGATTGTGTTTGTTGATCCCTTGGCCAAGGTTTAGCAAGCGTTTTCCACCCTTAAACTTAAGACCGAAAGCCTAGTTTAAGGTAGGGTACGAGACCAACCATTAGGACCCTCACTTGTAAGTTGCGAGAGCCCGCATTTGAGACCTAGAGGACGCTTAGGACCGAGAGGCCGAGCCTATTCCTTAGCACACGCGATTCCCGACTCATTTCGATCACCATCCTTTGTCCTAGCTTCACCTTTGCTATCCCCGATTCCCTAGACCTTTTTCCCTAAGTTTAAACCCTTACTTTTCCGCTTTAGTGTTTAGTAAACCAACCTACTCGAACCGAGACTAGAATCGTCAAAAATAACCAACATTGCAACTTTCTCCCTGTAGATTCGACCCCGACTTACCCTTGCTACCCGTTAGTGTTTGTCCGGTCTATTTTTTATTAGGAGAGTGCGACTAATCCTATCAATGACCTTTGAAGATGGGGAGGTCACTGAGTGAGAGCTTGGCCGGTAGCAAAGACTTGACGCTCTTTGGAACATGTTCATTTTCCTTATGAATGGAATATCCTTTTGAGTTAGGGAGGCGTTCTTCCATTGAACGAATTCTTTTGGCATTTCGTTCAGCCTCTTCAGCAAGGTGTTTGACATTTTTCTCGGCCTCAAATTTCTGCATTGTGGCCATTTGTTCAATTGCAGCAGTGAGGCTAAGGATTTTGTTGTTAAGCTGCTGAACATGTTCAGCGGTAACCACTGATGGGGGAGGAGTCGGGATTCCTCCGACATTTTCTTCATTGTTAAGTGCCATGACAGTTCTCGGTTTCGACCTGTTGTAGGTACGTTTCTTTGGAGGTGGCGGGGGATTCAGATGACGGTCTTTAGTACGTCGTGTATCCAGGACTTTTTAGGGAATGGACCTGCCAGAGTTTCAAACCTTAGTGACCTCCGAAGGAAAGTAAAAGACTCGAAGAAAAATCGCATTTGTAGTAAAGGAAAAGTAAAAGTGTGAAAAGCATGTGCAGGACTCGACTCGTGGTTTTAGCTTAAAAGACACGGGAAGCTCTTGAGGTAAGGATGCGTTCGTGCGTCCCTAGTCTCGATGTAAATAAAAGTTTGTATGATCACAACCTGATTAACCCAAATTAGCGGTATGTCGCCAGGGGTTTTATCGTTAGATTGTGATGTAAAAAGGAATCAGACCGAAGTAGCGATAGGCTAGTCGACCTGAAGATGTTAAATTGGGTAAAAAGCGGTTGTTGTTCGCTTTTTATGTGTGACACAGGATATCGAGCCATAATGACGATAAGTCACCCGACCTGACATGTAAATCAACGGGTTCATGTTCGAACGAGCCCGCGTTTTGCTTATTTTTGAGAGAGATAGTTTGTCTAAGTCGGGGTGACTAGCGAGTCACTCGGCTTAGATCTATCTCAAAATGTCAATGTGTTCGCTCTTTTGAAATATCCGAAATGAATTGACATCTTCGGGTTTGCTCTGCGAAATGTTTTTGCAATAAATGTATTATGACGATACGTCAGTCGTATAATGCATTTATGTTTTGTAAAGGATCGGAAATGTAGTGATTATTTCTGATCGGTTTTGAACATTGCGATGTACTGCTCGTCAGGTTCAGATGACTATAGGTCAATGATCCTGACAGTATGCTTAAAAAGTATGCCTTTTTTGAAAAATGTTTGAAAATGTATTTTCAAAACAAACGTCTTTTGAATGTGTAATGTGCCTTTAAAATGTTTTCGCATGCATTTGTTTAGAAGACGACTATAGTGAGGGTACTATAGCATTGTATTTGTACGTATAGACACGGGATTTTGGCTTTCAGGGTAAGGTTCCTTCCGGTCATTCCCGCAACGTTTGTGTAGGGTTATTCGCAAGATTGCACACATTTGAGTGTGAATTCAATGAGCGTCCGAGTTTGACTGCTACGATCACTTGTACGGATGCCGTACTTGTGATCGTGGAAGGGTGAGAGATCGACGTGTCCAGAGTATACTTGCTTATGAAGCAAGTTTTTACTTGGGGCCGTCCCTCAAGGGGTGTGGTTATGAATCAGGAGGATTATACTCAAACGTACTATTGCCCAAATATCGAAAGCAGAAATGTTTTCAAAGTTTCAAGTTTCACTTCTTTATGTTTTTAAAATAAAATGAAAAGCTAGTTTTCAAAATAAAAAAGCATGCTCGTCCCCAGCGGAGTCGCCAACTGAAGGTACCGGGAGTCGTGCCACCTCTTCTCGACGCCCCGCTCGCGCCCGCCCTCGAAAAATGTCATGGGCGGAATGCGCGGCGCAGGAAAAATTGAAAGTTGCTCGCAGAGCGTGCTCGCTCGAGGATTCTTTTGCTATGGGGGAATGTTCATTGCATATAATTGTGACAAAAAGAAATATAAAAATCCTTTTGAAATGTATTTTCGGAGTCGCCACCAAATATAAAAGGAATTTGGAACCTCTTCAGCGCGTCTTATAATCATAAGACGCGGGGGTCTCAGATTTCAAGGTGCGTCGATACCTATCCTTCTGAGGTTATTGTGAAACCAGAGAGGATTCAGAGTGAGGTTACTTTTCGAAAGTCTTGACAAAATGTATTATGAAAACTGTAATCGAAAAGCCTACGTAAAAGTAGTCTTTACTAATTTGAAAACAAATGCTTTAATTTCAATATTTGGGCTAATAGGACGCTACGTACAAATGCAAATATGTGACTCGGCAAATATGTAAAATAAATGTAAGCTGTCAAAGCTATGACGATTTGCTATAGGAAATATACGTAAGATTAATAATTCTTTGTATTTGAATTACTAAATAAACGTTATTCTCCGACTTGTATTCAATTCTAAGATTTTATAAAACCCTCGGTTTTGCATGTTTAAAAGACTAATTGAAACGGTAAAGTTAAATGTCGAATCCGTGTTTTAGTCGTAATTTAATGCATGAATCGAGAATTTGCATAATGTAAAAGTGGTGTTTAATTTAGTGATTTTGAGTCGTTTATTTATGCGATATTGGCGAGGTTTAGACGAATTTTTCAATTCGAATTACTACAATCGTATTGCGAATACGGGTTCGTTAATGCCAATATCGAGGTGGGTTAAGGGAACCCTTTAACGTCCAAGTCTCAAACGTCTAATCCAAAGGTAAAATTTCTTTACCTTAAAATGCAAAGGCGGTTTTTAGAGTGGAAATTTATAAGTGCGAGAGGCTTTATGTGTGTATTAATATTGTGAATTGATAAGTTGTTGTGTTGAATGGTGATTATCTTATGAATTGTGTGTTTAGAATGTCGAATAAGGGCTGCTATTTATAGCAAATGTTTCGTGTTTTATGTATAGTTGCTCAGAAAATCGCCAGTGAACCAGCGATTTTAATAAAAATCGCCAGTGTGCCAATACAGGGGAAGAAAATCGCCTGCGATTTTTTGGCCATTTTCTGACAGATTTTGTAGCGCCGTATTTCGTATGACATGTTGGCGTAGGTGTGTATGATTGTGTTTGCAATTTGATTGACTTGGGAGGCCCGGGGATCAACTTGATACAAGTTGATTTCTCGGCTCCGTTTTCGTGTTTCGTGTTTCGGTTTTTCGTCGTGTTTTTCGATTTTGGCTCGAAATAAAATAATATTGTAATATATTATTTTACGACTTTGTGAGATTTTGTTTTGTAAGAATGTGACCCGGGACGCGTTTTGGTCCGCTTCGGGTGCTTGGGCCTTTTTGTGTGTTTTGGGCCGTTTTTGTGTGTTTGGGTCGTTTTTGCGTTCTTAGGCCACTTTTGTGAGGCGTTTTTGTGTCGTGCTTGTGTGTATTGTGTCGACATACGATTAAAAATGACTAAATTAATATTCATTTTTACGAAATATGCGAATTCAAATTAATACGTTAAAAATGACTATAATGTTTTAGACACTTATGTACCATTTCGTCTTATTTTAAAACATGCATGAAAAGTCCTTTTCGTCATCGGGTTTGTTTTTGGGGGGTACAGATACGGGTATCTACAATAGCCGATACCCAATTTGGGTCATTCAACGCTATTTTATAATTGGAAGGTTCAATGGTCGAAAGAAATGAGTGAAATGAACAAAAATTTTGTAAGGAGCGTCTAGTTTGTACTCTAGTGTTAATATCGCTTATAATATCGTCATAGGAGTGTGAATTTTGAAGCTTCCACTTTTTAGGAGTAAATGGGAAATTATGAGCAGGTTGATTTCCGGTTTCGTTTGGAGGAGAAGTTTCCTTGACTTCGTTGTTAGATAACCAGTCGTCGGGGGTAGGTTATTTGATTCACAGCCTGGGTTAACAGGGGATAACCTGGGTGAATCCCCTGGGTTATCTGATGTCGATTTATGGGATATTTTTGGTTCTTCCGCGGATGATCCTTCCAAATCTCCTTTTGGTTCTTCCATTTCTGGAGGATCATTCCGGACAAGCCCTATCTCAAAGTCGTCATCTTCTCCGCAAGGAATTATTTTATCGAATGTGTCATACTCATCGAAAATGACATGAAAGCTCTCTTCGACACACATAGTTCATTTATTATATACTCTATATGTTTTGCTATGGCTTGAATATCCTAAGAAAATTGCTTCATCGCTACGCGGATCGAATTTTCTAGCTTATTCTTGCCATTATTGTGTACAAAGCATTTACTACCAAAACACCTAAGATGAGATATGTTAGGCTTTCGTCCTCGAAGAAGTTCATACCGGAGTTTTCTTAAGAATGGATCTAATGCTAGTTCGATTATGAACGTAGCAAGAGGTATTAACCGCTTCGGCCCAGAAATTTCTTGGTAATCCACTACATAAAAGAATTGTGCGAGACATATCCTCAAGAGTCTGATTCATCCGTTCGACTACTCCATTTTGTTGAGGTGTGCGAGGTGCAGAAAAATTGTGATCTACACCATTTGTTTCGCAAAACTCAACGAAGGATGAGTTGTCAAACTCCGTACCATGATCGGTTTTTATAGAGATAAGGTTTTTAGAGAGCTTATTTTGAGTCTTCTTAATGTGTGTTTCGAATTCTTTAAACGTGTCTTCCTTTGATCATAAGAAAATAGGCCAAACATATCTAGAGAAGTCGTTGACAAGCACAAAGACATACAAATAACCGCCTCCACTTTTAACCCTCGTAGGTCCGCACAAATCCTTGTGAACAAGCTCAGGAGGTTTGCTAGTGCTAACATATTTCTTACGTTTAAACGACGATCTTACTTGTTTGCCACGAACGCACGTGCCACATAGTGTGCTCTGATCAAATTTAATCGACGGAAGGCCTTCAACAAGTCCTAATGTCGTTAATTTTTGATCGAAATTCCACTTACATGTCCTAGGCATTTGTGCCATAAGTTCGGATCGTCTTGAGAGACGCTCATGCATATCACGGAGTTACTAGGTATTTTTAGTAAATCTACTATGTACACATTTTGATGTCGTCCCCCTTCTAGTAGTATTTGAGTAGTTTTGTTACGAATTATGCGACATCTATCCGAGTGAAATACAACTTTGATTGCATTGTCACAAAATTGAGAGATACTAAGGAGGTTATGTCTCAAGCCTCCTACAAGATAGACATTGTCTATAGAGTAAGTTTGTGAGAACTCAATCTTTCCTAGTCCTATAATTTCACCCTTTTGATTATCTCCAAAGGTAACATTCCCTCCTTGATAGTCTTCAACTTCCACAGATTTGCTCATATGTCCCGTCAAGTGTCGCGAGCAACCGCTATTTAGGAACCATTTGTTGCTCACCCCCATCATTTTTTGCAAAAATTTAGAAGTAAGCTTTGGGTCCCCACTTTTTATTGGGCCCTTGTTTGTTAATATGCAAAAGATCCTTACGTACCCAAATAGACTTACTAGTAACTTTAGGTAATAAATCTTTTCTAATCCAAAATTGTGTCACCTTTGGTTTAGTAGGTTGAGGTCGTTTAGCTATATACTCACAATTTCGATTTATATGTTCTTGACTTTTTTTACAATCATTAAAGACATGACCCGTATTGTAACAACCCGGATTTTTCCAACAAAATAAAATAAAGAAATAGAAAGGATTTATAAAATAAAAGGAAATAAAAGCGAGCCACGGTGGCGGAAACACCGTGGAATCCGGATCATTACTCACTAACCAACTAAACAACGATAAAAAGGTAGGCCTTGAGGCCTAGAAGCGGGGAGTAAATACCCCTTACAAATTCAAAACCAAAGTACAATGAAATGAAAACATAAATGGACTAATCCAGTCTAAACAACTCCCAAATGACTAGCTAGACGACTCAACAAAGGCAAGCTACGGTCACATCCTCACAACGTCCTCACACATAAGTCAGTCCCGCTGCACTCTATAAAAAGGAAGCAACAACCACAATCAGTGAGGAGTAACTAGGTGCTCCCCAGTCATATTTTAACATAACAAATGCAAACAACAACAATGCAACAAGCTCACCTAGCCTACGGCCTAATACCAAAGTATAAATACATGAACAACAAATTATACAACAATAGAACAACGATACAAACACAAGCAACAACACGGCACAACCAAGGTTGTGACCAAACCAACTGAGCTCACACGACGATCCTTCTTCCAACCAATTGCGAGAGTAAGCGCGGAGAACTGGGTGAAGCAACAAGAATCACCCCGGGTGAAGCAACAAGAATCACCCAAACCCTATGGCGTAACAGCAACAAGAAGTTCCTCAATAATCACAAGTCTAAATTTGGCCAAATTCCATCGAGCAACAAGAACGGTGACGACATAAATAACCATAGTCTCTAACCCTTCTGGTTGAGAACCCATAGTCGCTCTAACTAAACAACAAGAATAGTCGAGGGGATCATGGGCGGTATCCGTCCATCCTAGGACGTTGTATCTCCTCACACATGTGCCAGAACAGTACCCATGTGCAAACTTAACCCAAGCATAACCTGTTAACCTGTTAACCAGTCTCCAACACTTCCAACACAACCATACAACCACAACAACCATACTCATACATACACAAGCCTCATTACAATCACAACCAACCATACATACGGAGTACATAACGATCAAATTATATTACAAGTCATACATTCAATTGACATGCTCTTAATTCATTGTTTAGTGATCAAACAAAGAGTAACCCGATTCAATAAAGCATAGTTAACATTTTAAGACATGCCAAGACTCAAACAAGCGACAAACGCACGCATACCCACACACATGCCTCACGGCATGAGCACAAATCACACGGCCACCATACTACAAACCCGATCTCATGCATCAAACTCAATTCACATGTGGTCCATTAATAATTTATGTGATCAATTCATTAAAACATGCATACATGCACTTCTAGACTTAATCAAATCCTCTTAACTCACGGTTTATCTTAAGGTGATTAACACAAACATCAAGATTCAACATGATTAAGCCAAAACAAGAAGAAAACAAGAGGAGAAAACCAAGCAAGGGCCACGGCCCTCACTCTTAACATTCGGCCAACTCAACAACACAACACCAATTCGTTTTTCATCGATTTACAAGCATGATTAATGATACAATATGTGAATTATGCAATTAATGATGATAATACGACAAACCCTAGTATGAGGCCATAGTTTCTAGCATGAAATCATGATCAAACATCAACCAAACAACAAGATGTGCAAGCAAACATTACAATAACAATGTAAACAACAAGATCATCACAAGTTAGGCCTCATACATGCTAAAATACAACTAGATCACACCTAGTTACCTTTGTTGAGATCAAAAACCTTGCTACCCCTCTTCTTCTTCAATCAAGATAGTGTCTCCCTCCTCCAAATCACCTTCCCCTTTGAAGATCCAAGCCAAAAACACACAAGCAATGAATACATAGCATCATAACACATAAAATAATACAAGATCAGAAAATAAAAGAGATAAAAAAAGATCATACACTAATGGAAAGACTAGGAAAGAATTAGGGCACAAAAGATGAAAGCTTGGATGAATAACAATGGAGTTTTAGGAGCTTTGAGAGAGATTTGTGAGAGGATTAAGAGGGATGAATAAGGATGGGATTAGGGATGAGATTAGGGAGGGAGAAATCAGATTATAATGTTGCTATGCTTAGGAGATAATAGGATATATAATGCCTTGATCAAAAAGCTACCTAAAAACCCTAAACCCAACCCGAGCTGGGGTTTCGGTTCGGTCCAGGGTGGACCGGTCCAAAATGACTTCTAAAAATTTGGCAGTTGCGACGGCGTCGAAAAAATACGCAGTTTAGCCTTTTGAATCACCTGAATCGGAGTTCGTATGAGGAAATTACACCGTTTTTAAGCTAATTACTCCGTTTTTAAGTTCTGTCTACAGTGTAGCTTAATCCACGCGACAAGTGAACTGACTTTCTCGAGCCAAAAATGAGAAAATCAAGAGAAATGAATTACGAATATTATTGAGACGAATAATTAATATTAGGAAAAGTCGGGGTGTTACACGTATAACCACAGAATTTACAAATAATGTATTCGGGAGGAATTACGTATTTTCTTTTGCGGAAGTCGGTATCGGTGGGTTTAGGCTTGGCGAACTTTTGTTTAGAATATCCTAATCCATTTTTATTGCAATTACTCTTTTGCTTGCTTAGAAAGTTTAAAACGGTAGCACTTCCGTCCCATTTTTTGGAAATATCCATTGCTTCTTACAGTTTAACATTTAAAGTCTCAACTTCAAGACGATGTTTGTCACATTCGTCGGATAAATTATCTAATGAGGCGGACAATTCACCGTTTGTGAGCTTTAGAATGTCAAGTTTATCTTGAAGTATGGCAGTTTCCAAAAGATGCTCGGTTTTTAAGTTATCGAGTTCATTTTATAGCGTGGCTATAACCGAATGTAGCATGTTGTTTTCATCAGATAACCTACTGTCAGTGGGCAGGTTATTCAGACCAGTTTGTCAGGCAGAAACTTTTTCACAGTTAGATAACCTAGGATTATCAGGTGAGTTATTCGGATTACAAGAAGGTAACCTAGTCTAAGGGGGTAGGTTATGTGAATTACAGCTTTGGTCAGTTTCTAATTCACTTTGGTTTTTGCCGAATAACCTAGTTGACGTAGGTAGATTATCTACTGTGGAGTTTGTAACTTCGACTAGATCTCTTTTAAGCATGTAATTTTCTTCCGCTATGTCATTGATTTGTTTCTTTAGCTCTTTTAATTCAAGCACTTGATAGCGACAATTTTCTAGAGTTTCAATAAAATAAGAAATCATCTCGGATTTAAACAAGGATTGAATTTGAGCTTTTAATAAATTCACGCTTAATATTTTGTGAAACTGTTGTTCTTTGTAAATAAAACTGTAAATTTACAAAGAACAATGGGCCACAAAATTTTGTGAAATACATTTCATTTACAAAGAACAACAGCCACAAAATATTAATAAGCTACCAAACAGATGAGCGTACCAATATTTGTCAACTTAATTGATCTTGTTTCTATATATATATATATATATATATATATATATATATATATATAGTGGAGATATATAGAGTACTAAGGGGAGGGAGAGTACTAAAGTACCAATCTAGACCCTTGGATGAGTTAGAAATGGATGGTTGAGATCTAGAGTTAGCTAGGATATTAAAAAAGAAAAAGAAAAACAAAAGCAGTTATTATAATTTGGTTGTACGAGGTTTTCTAATTCCAATGCCTACTTTTTTTATTTATTTTTTTATTTCTTCTCCTGCTTTTGAAGAATGTTGCCTCTTTCTCTTCCCATGTCTCCTGTAAATTCCATCCATCATTATTCTTTAGTTTTCATTGTTTATTTCAAAATTATCAAGCTTATTTTAATTGTCCCATCTTTTATTTTCTATAATCTTCTATTGTTTTCTTCAATTTCACAAAAATCTTCAAATTTACAGAAATCTTCTGTTCTTAGTTTTTAATTTTTACTATTTGTTTCAAAAAATTTGGTTTCAAATTTTAATTGAACTGGAATTTTGGATTGAATTGGTGAAATTGTGTAAAGAAAAATTGTTGTCCTAGTTCAGTATTCCTGATTCTGAAATTTTTTTCATTGTAGAAGATGGAAGATATGCAAATAGAAGATGGAAGATATGAAGATTGTTCCCTTGGTGATGGCACTACTAGAAAAAACCCCAATAGTGTCGCTGCAATAGTGTCGGTTCTAAATGAAACGACACTAAAAGTTGAAATGAACATATATGGTGTCGGTTTATGGTAGAAACGACACAAAAAGTTAGTGTATTTGTGGCGTTTATTAGAAAACCGCCACAATAGCTTATTTGGTGGCGGTTTTAAATGAAACCGACGTATTATGTGCCAAAGTGAAATAACATATGGTGGCGGTTCTTAAGGAAACCGACACTATAGATATAACATATGGTGGCGGTTCTTAAGGAAACCGACACTATAGGGAAATTGAATTACTATAGTGGCTGTTTTTAATAAAACCGACACTATATGTCCAAATGAATTAACATATGGTGGCGGTTCTTAAAAGAACCGACACCATAGTTAAAGCCACAAAGAAATTAAAACTCATCTCCCAGGCCTTCACTTTCAACACAAAACAAAACACACAAACAAAACTAAGAAATTAAAACTCATCTCCCAGCGCGCGAACAAAACTCATCTCCCGCTTCACTTTCAACACTTTTCAGCTCCGTCTCACCTCCGTCTCAGCTCCGTCTCAGCTCTGTCTCCACCTCCGTCTCAGCTCCTCCACCTCAAGCACTCTCAACAACCGCACTTCTCCGGGCCACCACCTCAATTGAATTAGGGTAACTTTCTGAATTAGGGTTTGTTTGTGTGTTCAATTAATTGATGTTCAATTGAATTAGGGTAAAATTCCGTATTGTGTGTTCAATTATATGTCAAATTGAATTAGGGTTTGTTTGTGTGTATGTTCTACTCCGTATTGTGTCTATCTCGTTTGTGTTCAATATTATTTATGAATTATTTGTGTTCAATTATTTGAGGTTCAATTGTTTCTCGTTTATTTGTGTCAATTTGAAAACGGTTTCGGTTTCGATTTAGGGTTTAATTTATGAAATTTAATTTGTTTATGTTGAGTAATTTGTTCAAAGTTACGAGTTTGTCGATTCAATTTTTTGTTGTTTATGATTGGTAATTTGTGGATCTGACTGAGTAGTTGATATAAAGTTACTGTCTTTTTCAATTAATTAATTTAATTAAATGAGGTTTGGTGATTAAAGACTGTCAATTTGTGAAATTTAATTTGTTTATGCCCAGTAATTAATTAAAGTTACAAGTTTTTGTTACAAATTTTGATTCTGTTTTTTCTGAGGTCTCTGGTGGTATAATTTTTAGGTTTATGTGTGATTTTCTTGGTTATCTAATGATGTTTTGTTGCCAAAGGTTGTAAAATCTTTGGAATTTGATCTGTTTTCTTTGAGACGCAGAGTTGTTGTAATGAAGTTGTTTTCTTTCGTTACGAGTTTTGATTCAGTTTGATGTTCTGTGGCTAAAAGCTGTCAATTTGTTGCAATTTAATTTATTTTGTAGTGTTGATTTCTTTTTGTTGATTTCATCTGTGTAGTTGTGTTATTTATCTAGGTTTTGCCGTTTTGGTGTGTACGACAAATCTTAAGATAGGTAGTTGAAGCTAATCAATCAACTGTCCGAACTGATATTCGGGTGATGTTTAAGAGTAAAGCTGGTGTCTTGATTATGCTATGACATTGATAAACTTGATTACAATGGCCGATAAATCAACTGCCCTCATTTTCATTAGAAGAACCGAAACCCAAAACAATCAAAGCCTTCTTTTGCGTATCAGACTCCAAATTGTGAAAATGTCGATAAGGGATTACATTGTATGAGTTTGCAGTTGAAATATATAGAGATCAGTTGATACCTTTTTCAGAAATGAAACTGTATGTTGAGTCTTTTGCTATGTGTTTTTGGCTATAATAGCGTATGAGTTCGTATTCATCCCATCAATTGAAAGTGCAGGTGACCGGTCTTTTTACTGTCACACTATTTAATTTTAAATATTTACTGAAATTATAGTATACACTGAAATTTTTTAGGTTATTGTTGTTGATTTCTCTGTTTTCTGAGTGTTTTTTTTTTTTTTGTTAAACTTATGTGGTTTTGTTATGTTTTTGACTCTTTATGTTGCTCTCTGTTTTTCTGTTATGTTATTCTTTTACAATTTCATTATCAAATCTTGTCGATGTTCTCATCTCTGTTTTATTCATGTTTTGTGTGTTTTAATTTAGTTGTCTGTAATTTAATATATCTTTGTATGCATTATAGTATGGATAGGAGTTGGATGTACGGAAAACGTGATTTTTCTTACCTTCAAAGAGTTGATGAATTTATTAGTCATGCCGTTGAACATCAAAGATTAAATGGAGTTGATGAACTACTTACATGCCCGTGTAGCGTATGTAAAAATCGAAAGAAGGTCCCTTCTGGTGTTGAAATGAGGAACCATCTGATAATGAAGGGTTTTAAACCGGATTATATGGTGTGGATATGGCATGGAGAAAAAGAGGATAACAATGTTCCTGGTCCTAGTGTTGTAAATCTCGAGAAGGTTGTTGATGATATGACTGATTTTAACACTGATGGAGACAATTTCAATAACATAGAGGCTACTGATAACAAGGATTCTAATGTAGAGTTTGGAAAAATTGATCAGATGATGGATGACATAGAACAAGACTTTGTAGAATGTCCAGAAATTTTTCAAACATTGGTTAGTGATTCAAAGAAGTACTTATATCCCAAGTTGCTCTAAATTTACCCTTTTATCGCCAGCTTTAGTTATACAAACTTGAAAGTCTGCGAATGGATGGAGTGATAAGAGTTTTACTGGTTACTAGAACTTTTATTTGATATGTTGCTCTAAGGTAATGAACTCCCCACTAACACTTATCGAGCTAAGAAAGTGTTGTGTCCATTGGCTACAAAATACCAAAAAATCCATGCATGCCCAAAAGATTGTATTTTGTATCGTAAAGAATACAGTGCATTGAATGTTTGTCCAAGATGCAACGAGCCAAGATACAAGAAGCGTAGAGAAACATCTGTTGACTTACGTTGACTTAAATATGAATTACATGCATTTGTAGCAACCATTGGATGTTGCTTGTTGTTTGTCTCGGTCTAAACACTGTATACATTTTGGACTCGCAACAAAGGATATCGAGGAAATATCCTATCAGAGCAAGATTACAAGGAGCTTGGGCGCTACATTGCATTCGTGCTGGAAGGCGTAATTTTGCTAAGCCGCCTAAACTTGATATTAAACCGAAAATCAAGGTAAGTTAAACATTTAATATTTTTATGTTTTAGCACATATGCACTCGTTATACGTATAATATCTTCATCTTATACAACTTGTAGTGTGCCCAACAACCAGGAAGTTACGAGTGCGGTTATTATGTTATGAAGTGGATGTATAACATCACTATTTACTACTCTGGTGGTAATGAAGAAGATTTTGAGAAGGTGTCTCTTATTTTCATTGTTACGTTAATGTACTTTCATATGATGTTTTTCTCAACATTTGTATGATAGTTTATTATTTTGACTTATTAATCTAATTTTCTTATAATAATATTAATTTCTTAAATGTAGTTCATAGGAGATTTAACTTTGTCAGACGATACTATCAACGAGATGAAAGAGATGTGGGCTAACAACTGTTTAGCCAACATGTAGAGCAGGTTTGTTACTTATTCACTATACTTATATATTCTTTCTTTAGGAAGTCGATTAATCGTGTAAGCTATTGTGATAACAATTGACAATGTTGTCGTTGTGGCGCTAATCGTTTAAGCTACTTGTTAATTATACGTTTGCCTAAATCGATCGAGCCAAGAGGCTTTATCTTCTACTGGTGTTAATCTCGTCCACATCCCTAATGGTGATTTTTTTTTTTTTTTTTATTGTTAGTTTTATTTTCGCCTTCGCCTTCGCCTTACGTCTTGAAAATAATGGTTCTATTAAAATGTATGAATGTATGTCTTTTCCAGTGCGTTAAATTGTCAATTATTGTGCTTGATATCACAGCCAAACTTTATTATTGTCAGGTTAGAAGTTGCTATGCAGAGGTTGACAAATCTTGGCTCTGTTCTATATGATATGGAACCAATATGTGTGTTAAACCATGTCTTTGGTCTGAGAGAGGTGTGTGTTTTCTACTACTTTTCTATCTCATTCTCGCGTTGCGCTTTGGGGTATTTGATGTCATCTGACTATGTCATAGATAAGGCAGGAAATATGATATGGCGGTCGTACGGGAAGTTGATGTGGGGTTGCTTATTTGGTGTTGTTGTGTTGAGTGATTTGGGTGGAATCCAATCAAATGTTAATATTATTAGTCAAGTTTTCATCATCTGAACATGCTTTGAAATTGAGAGACTCGTATGTTGTTGGTTAGAAAGTAGTTTGAACAGAGAAAACACAAGTAAGCAGGAGTATTTGTGGAGAGTTGGCCATTAAGAAGAAAACACAATCAAATGTTGAAACTAAGTCTCATTTTTCAGCTGTATGAAGCCTGTAAGAATTTCTGAATTTTCGATAGGAGACAGGCAGCTAATTTGTCCTGATTTAGCTGGAATATTACTTTGTCCTGGTTGTAGGCTATCCGGACATATTCCTCATGCATTAGTTTATACTTTTCTCCTTCGCCTTACGTCCTCTCTGGTTATTCTGTTGGGAATGTTTTGGTTTGTTTCGTTTTACCCTGATGTATTGATTCAGTTTAATCGTAAGTTATACGGAGTAGTAAACACCAAAATGAGTCTGTATTAGACAGACTTACCTTTGTTTAAAAAGGCGCGTGCGCCTTGGGGATGAGGCTTTAGGCAAACGCCTCGGTGCATTTTAGGTGCGCCTTTTGGATAACACTCACTTAACTGACACGCTAGTACTTATGCTGCTATCCCGAGCCGTAAAAGGTCAAGTTATTTGCTACCATTAATCATTGCTATTTTTACGTCGTCTAAAGGTCGAAACAAATGAGCAAGTATCAGAGGGTCGCCATGTTGGGGACAGTTGTTCTGCGTCGCTGTGGTTGTCGTAAATTGTTGTTGTACCCCCACTTAATGGGGGGTTAGTTGCTGCCACCCTTTGTTCTCATGGGGGTTGCTACGTAAATTATTGTGCTATCGTATTCCTCTTGTTACTTTTAATTCTTTTTTTAAATTTAAAATTGCCCGCTTGCAATTTCTTACATGATCTCATTTAAACTTTTTGCAGGTGCATTATTATATTATACCTAAGGTGACGATATGTGTAGGTGATTTTAAAGAGTTTAACCAGCTCAAACCAGGTTGTTTGTAGGTGTAGTGTAATAGAGAGCTGGCTTAGTTAATTCAGTCTAACTTGTTTTTGTATTAGTACACTATTATTTATGTGTATTTGATCTACATTGAGCATTGACGTTTTCTTATCATATATGCATTTATATTAGTACCTTGGGAGATTGTGGTTATATATGTTTGTAGGAATTACGAATATAGGCTACGAAATAATTAAATATATTTTTTTAAAAAAAAAAAAAATCGATTGTGGCGGTTGCAAAAGCGACATAATAGACAACTTTTATTAGATCTCTAGTGGCGGTTTTAACAAAAACAGTCATTTTATTTAACCTTTTTGGTGTCGGTTTATAATAAAACCGCCATTGTATATTTAATCTATAGTGGCGGTTCTAACTCAAACCGCCATTGTATATGTAGTCTATGGTGGCGTTTTTAACTCAAACCGCCATTGTATGTGTAGTCTATGGTGGCGTTTTTAACTCAAACCGCCACTGTATATGTAGTCTATGGTGGCGTTTTTAACTCAAACCGCCATTGTATGTTTAGTCTATGGTGGCGTTTTTAACTCAAACCGCCACTGTATGTGTAGTCTATGGTGTCGGTTTGTTTACAAACCGCCATTGTATGTGCAGTCTATGGTGTCGGTTTGTTTAAAAACCGCCATTGTATGTTCATTCTATGGTGGCGGTTTTTTGAACCGACACGAATAGTTTATACGTCCCCCATTTATACGTCGTACCAAAACCGCCACAATAGGGTCCTTTGGCCCGCCACTATAGGGGTTTTTTCCACTAGTGTGGTAAGTGTATTTTTAATCATTGAATTAATATGAAAAAGAAAGAATTTTTAATAAATCTGATTTAAAGTTTTTAAAATCTTAGTTTTCATTCTATTTCATAAACGACCTTTCTCCTTTTTTCTCAATAAGAATAATTTTTATCATGTGTTTGTTTTTCATTTTTACAGTAAATATTTTGGTATGAATCATAAAAAAAAATCATCAAAAAAAAAAAATAAGAACAATTTCAACGATATGGTTTGTGGTTTTTATTTTTTTATTTTTTTTTATTTTTATTTTATTTTTTGTCCTTTAAAATCTTTGTGATTGTTAAATTCTGATTTTTTTTCTTGTTTGACCTCCCATTGAAGGTAAAGATTTAGCAGGCATAAATGAAGGTGAAATTTGCAATATAGTTAAACAAGATTTCACTCCTTACGTTGGTCACCATCGAAGTACTGGTATTCTTTTTTTCGCAGTTGCAATTTCAAATTATTCGGATAAAGTTTCGAATTAGATTTGATAATTATCTGAGGTTCATTACAAACCTAGGTGTTGGTATTCTTTTTTACATAGTTGAAACTTCGAATTTTCCAGTTAACGTTTCAAATTTTATTGATAATTAATTGAGCCTAACATTTAACTTGCAACGAAACAGTTATAAATAAGAAAGAGACGAAGAAGTTGCTTGGTTGTATAGTGAATTCGAATATTTCAATTATGCCCTCAAAGCAGTCTAAAAAAAAGGAGTAGGAAGAGGACATTGTTACACCTGTGAGAAGGTTACCTCAGTTAAACATGTTATTATAGATCGTGTATTTGTCGTTCATTACAAACCAGGTTAGTATTCTCTTTTTTATAGTTGAAATTTCAAATAACACAGTTAAAGTTACAAACTATATTGAAAAATATTTGATATTAAATTCAACTCAGCGTTGTTATTCTTTTTAACATAGTTGAAATTTCATATATTGCAGCTAAAATTTCAAAATTTATTGGTAATTAATTGATCTTGACATTTAACCTTCAAATGTTTACAGGGACATAAGATGGCAAATGCATTTGTACACTTTGTGAACATAAACGAATTTTGGGCTACATATTATATGGATATGTAGTAGTCGTGAGGTTGATGAAGTACCAAGTAGTTATGTTGCACAACATTGGATGAAAGAGTCGATGTGTAACATTGATGAAAGCTATGCCGACGGAGGCGGTGAAATTAAGTTATGGTGTAATTTAGATTTCAGCATTTTGTAAACTTAATAGTTTTCAAAAATTGGTGTAATCAGATTTGAATTGTGAGATTGTTGTCTATGGTGGTATCGATATATTCAAGTGCTAGATTTTGTGAGTAATTATTAGTGTATCATTTAAGAATTTTAAAACTTCTTTCTATCATAGAAGATAAAATTGCGTGTGTGTACAATATTTTGTTATTTTAGATATTACTTTGTGAGTTGGTCTTAATTATTTGAGGGTCATTATAACCTATGTATTGCTATTCTTTTTATAACGGTTGCAATTTCAGTTAGTTCACTTAAAGTTTCATATTTCATAAGTAATTATGTGAGGGTCATTGCAGTCTAAGTATTTGTATTCTTTTTTAAACGCTTGAAATTTCATTCAATTCAGCTAAAGTTTTAAATTATATAAGTAATAATTTGAGGCTCATTATAACCTAGCTATTGGTATTCTTTTTTCAATAGTTGAAATTTCAGCTAAATCACTTAAAGTTTTAAAATTATTTGAGGGTCATTTATAACCCAACTGCGTGTGTGTACAATATTTTGTAATTTTAGATAATACTTTGTGAGTTGGTCTTAATTATTTGAGGGTCATTGTAACATATGTATTGGTATTCTTTTTATAACGGTTGCAATTTCAGTTAGTTCACTTAAAGTTTCATATTTCATAAGTAATTATGTGAGGGTCATTGGAGTCCAAATATTTGTATTCTTCTTTAAACGCTTGAAATTTCAGTCAATTCAGCTAAAGTTTCAAATTTTATAAGTAATATTTTGAGGTTCATTATTACTTAGCTGTTGGTATTCTTTTTTTAATCGTTGAAATTTCAGTTAAACCACTTAAAATTTTAAAATTTGTTTGGATACGACTTTAACTTATTACCCTGTAAAAACCTTAAACGTACAAATATTTAACAAGTAAAGTCTTTTTGTACAATATGAAACTCCAACATCCCAAAATGTGATTTTTGTTCTCATGTGGCTCTTCTCTGCACCATCTTCTTCCGTCGACGATTTCTTCTTCGATTTATAATATCATTCCCTATTGCATAGACCAAAACACCAAAAAGAAATATCAATATACTAAGATTTATAAATTGAATAAAATATTTGAAATAGAATAAAAAGTGAAAATAAAAATCGACTCACCAAAGATTGAGTCTTTGACTGAATTATGACTGAAAATCAATCCAAAGAAGAAGACACTTTATGGTGCACTCAGTTGTTCCGGACTGCTCAGGCTTGACAACAACTCCCCTGGCAGCGAAAATCCATGAACACGAAAACACATTGTGACAGAAACAATAGAATCAACACAAAAAGAAAATATTACGGTGAAAAAAATGCATTAGCAGAAAAAACTCGAAAAAAAAATCCTAATAAATTTTAGCAGAAATAATAACACTAATGAAAATTAAAGGAAAACAAAAAATATTTTATTAAAGGAAAAAAAACAAATAAAATTTAAAACCCAATTCCTTATAAATTACCAAAAGTAATTAAACAAATAATTAAAATACTTAAATCTAAAAAATTGAGCAAGAAAAAACGAAATTGATATAGTCAGATCTATAAATTCAAATAATTTAAATCATAGGCCAAAAAAAAAAGTAAGAATCAACTTATCAAAAGTGGAGATTTTGATAGAACAATGACAGAAAAAGTCGACGGAAAAATACATCACCATTAAAAACCAATCTTTATAATGATGAAAAGGGGTTTTAAATAATTTAAGAAATATATATATAGGGTTGAGTTCCGGTAAGAATACTACCTTTGGTAAGAACGGTAAGAACAGTTAAGGTGCATTATAAATATACGTAAAATACATTCGTTTAACACATAAAGTATATTTTCTGAGGTACATTATAAATATATATTACGTACATTTAAAAATTAAGAGTTATATTTGAAATTTTTGGGTACATTTCAAGTTCAAAACTAAAATGTACTTTTAGTATAGTGAAAATGTTCCTTAAAAATTCAATGAAAGCTTCAATTTAATGACAATTTACCTTCTAAATTTTAAAATGCGTATCAACTATTATTCATGACTAACCCGCACGTTAAATTTAAAAGGGGGTTTATTAAAATCGACGGCGTTTTACTTAGAGTCGACGACGCTTTTTGGTGAAATGACCAAATTGCCCTTTTCATTTTTTCAGCTCACTCTTTCTCTTCTCTCTCTCTTCTTGTAATTCCTCTCTTTTTCTCCATTCTCTCACCTTTTCTCAAAAAACAAATCAACTAAAAAAATAATCAGAAACTTAAAATCTATAGTAAAAACACAACAAACATAAAGATTAACTCAATGTCGGATGCCGAATCAGTGGTAAGTTAACTAACATTAACAAATTACATATTTGTAAGTTTACTTAATTGTAGATTTAGAAATAAAATTATACACAATTTACTATCACTTTCAATGAACAATGTATTAGGTTTATTGTGTTTATGTTAAACATGGCCTTTTCAAGAGCTTCACATTGGTAGAAATTTGGACTTTTTAAGATGAATTAACATGTCGAAATCTGAAAAACACGTTGAAGTTTAATGTCAGAAAAAAATCTGGATGTCCCAACCATGGATGGACGATGAATTTCATTGTCCTACCATGGGTGGACGATGAATTTCATTGTCCTACCATAGGGTGGACGATGAATTTCATTGTCCTACCATGGATGAACAATGAATTTCATTGTCCTACCATAGGGTGGACGATGAATGTAGTTGTCCTACCATGGGTGGACGATGAATATAGTTGTCCTACCATGGAGGGACAAAGAATCTGATTGTCTAGATACGTAGAGGACGTTGAATATAAATGTCTGGCATGGACAAGGTCCACAATCTGGACGTCCACCATGGAGGGGGACAAAAGTTTTTATTGTCCTACCATGGAGAGACATTATTTTTTGTTGACCTACCAATGGAGATGACTATAAATATTTTTGTCCTTTCCATGGGTGGACCCTTTTCGACGTATTCTGTATGTATTGGGACAACGTTTAATATTTCAATGATCTATTTTTTATTATGCAGGATTCATTTGAAAATTTAGGTGGTGACGGTGTTGATTATAACCCTTTATTCGTAACAAGTGATTGTTTTGCGGATAAAGAGTTAGTTCATAAATGGGCTAACGAGATTGGCATGTAATATCTCGTGTTGAATATGACATTGCCATGTAATAGATAGCCTTAATATTTGAGGTTTATTCGAGACTTTGAAAAGAAAAACGTACTAGCCTTAAAATATTATCTGGATGTCCTCTCCATGGTAGGACAATGAATTTGGTTGTCCTATCTTGGACACACCATTTTTCTGGACGTCTGTCCATGGTAGGACAATGAATTTGGTTGTCCTACCATGGACACACCATTTTTCTGGACGTCTGTCCATGGTAGGACAATGAGTTTGGTTGTCCTACCATGGACACACCATTTTTCTGGACGTCAACGACTATCGGCGAAGGAAGCGGCGACCAGGTGTTGTCGGCTACGATGGCGGTGGCCGGTGAACTCAGGTGTGGCGGCAAAGAGGCGGGGCTGAGCTGAAATTGATATTCATTTTTTAGGGTTTTTTTTAGATTGGGTTGATTTAATTTGAAGGGTTTTTTAATTTTGATGTTGGTGAGTTGAAATTGATTTAATTGATATTCATTTTTTTGGGTGAGTTAAAGATGCAGTAGATGTGGGTTTAAGTTTGCTTTTAATTTGTTATTTTTTCAAGTTTTTTAGATCTACAATTTTTTTTTTTTTTGGCTATTTTTTCAACTTTTCAAAATCAGAGAAAATGGGAGGGAGAGAGAAAGGGTAGAGAGAGAAGTAGGGGTAGCGAGCGTAATTTTAATGAAAAACGTCGTCGATTCTAAGTAAAACGTCATCGATTTTAAGTAATCGGGATTTAAAATGTACCTTATGTATATTAATAATGTATTTTGACTGTTTTTACCGTTCTTACCAAAAGGACTATTCTTACCTGATCTTATATATATATATATATATATATATATATATATATATGAAACCCCTTCATCTTATTGATTTTAGGGGTCATCTTCATTGCAACCCTTCGTCTCTTGCTTGTGATCATCTACTTCGTGGAACAATGTATGATCATCTACTTCGTGGCACAATGTAAGTTTTATGTTTAAAAACTAATTCTCTTTCTCTTTCGTTTTTTGCATGTTTGAAACTTTAATTTACTATGCATGTTGTCAAATTTTGGCAGAATTGGAGGAAAAAATAATTTTATTTTTGAAGGGAATTATGATAGGATGCACTAATTAGGTGGCACACTAGCAACAGTATCTCAACAATTAACATAGTAAACTTGATGTTTTTGGGCTAATGGTGAACGTTCAAGGCAATTAATAAAATTTAGGGGTACAAAACCCTTAAAATAATTAAATTAGTAAACAAAAATATTTTGCCTAACGTGTCAAACTGTTTGAGTTATATATGGCTCGATTTTGATTAGCAATCGTAAAAGCCACAGGCCCACAGCAACTTTTCATTTAGTTACCAACAGTAGGCTTGGTTTTAATCAGCCTTGTTCCAGACTTCCAGTGAGACATATACTACAAAGCACCGCACCGATAGGTAAAGGCATTCCGTCAAGAGGTCGGTTAAGCAAAGGGACTCGAAATCAATGCAAGAGAAATGTCAGCAACAAAAGCTGACTAAATATATAGACGAAAATGTCATCAATACCAGTAGTATTAATAAACTGCGCATGCTGTTGACATTTTGCAGGAAATTGCCCTTCATAGTAGAGGTAGTACATCCATAAAACAATTACATATTTCTCTAGACACTAACCCGAACACAGCTTTTCGAGAGCAAGATTTTCATCGCCACCAACCACTTCCAAAGTACTCCTGACCAATGTTTCCGGAAATCCCATTTCCACAAGCTTCTGTACCTGCAGAATTTCAAAAATTCGACCTCATCAGAAACAAATGGTGAAAAGATGATATTTCAAGTAATCTTTGGAGTGGAGGTCTCTGCTGAGGGACACAATTCACGCACCTTCTCCTCAACCCCTTGAGAAGACGTTTTGGCAAAAGCTTCAGTCCAATATCGCGCTGTGCCTAAAAAGGTCTGGTAATCACGAATATACTGCAAAAAATGAATGCTAATTGTTGTTAGCAAAAAAATCGTCACTGAGCAAGTAAACAACCAAGTCTACAATTAGGCATGTCAATTCATCCAAAGAAATCAATGAAGAAGCAAACAGATATAAAACGATACAGCTTTACTACTTGAGAGTTTAATATAAAAGCCAATGAGCTGACTGACCTGTTGAGCGACAACAGCATCCTGAGGATCATCTGGTTGTGGGGCAGAAAGCAACGCTTGTATGGAGACAAGTGCCGTCTTCAAAGTAAGAGCTGGACTCCATTGGTCCTTCAGAATATCCAGGCAAATAGCGCCACTCTGACTGCTAATATTTGGATGCCTTCA
Source organism: Dianthus caryophyllus (assembly GCA_023091065.1). Taxonomy (NCBI): domain Eukaryota; kingdom Viridiplantae; phylum Streptophyta; class Magnoliopsida; order Caryophyllales; family Caryophyllaceae; genus Dianthus; species Dianthus caryophyllus. Next base: position 13,276,812 of record CM041521.1, read on the forward strand.
AATTATAAGAAAATACAATAAGTATGACTACAGCTACACAATCATACACTCGTGAATATAGATGCACAACTAGTTTTATATGGAGTACTTCGTAATATGTTCCCCCAATCACACTGCTCTAGCCAAAAGAATCAACCTCGAAAAGAAATTGAGCTGCCACAAGCAAATAAATCATCTGCTGCTAGCAACTCACTAATTTTTGCAAATCGTACCAATCATTGCAACCTCACTATGACGTCATATGTTTAAATAGCTTCACACATTTAGTACTCCCTCATTTTCAAACAATGATATACACTTTTCAAAATCACCCCCCATTACTTCGAAAAAATTCAATTTATGGGTAAGTTAAAACACAAAACAGCTGTTAGTAAGTCAAAACTTCCATCTCAAGTGTTGATCATCTTAAAGCAGCAATCCAAGATGGAGGCATACTGTAAGAAGGTAGATAAGTTGACAAGAAAAGTATAGAAGAAATGTTTTACAAAGGGTTTATACTTTAAAGCAACTAATACTTTATGATTGTAATTTGTTTATCCTATAGAATTAGAACGATAACACAAAACAATTCACCCATGAGGAAGATTACATGCAAACTTGTTGCTTTACATGTCACAAAGGTTGTGATGGTAGTTTAAAGATAAGTAAAGATTAAAGCATGGTTGGGATCCTCAAATTCAGAGAGCATTATGGTCATAATCAATTAAGTATACGAAGGATACTGTGTTCAAGCACTTAATAGATTTTGAAATAGAAAAAACAATTTAAATAAATAAATAAAGATGCGTATTATATGGATCACTGACATTTCTACTAGAATAACATAAAAGTTAAGACTAACGAATGAGTCACCTAGGCTAGCTTGTACACCATTTGCAGTGGTACTCATTACCTACCCTTTAGAATCAAAATAACCTTTTGGGGGCTTTCTTTACATCATTAAAAAAAAGGTTGTGCTAACAATAAGTAAGAGCGTGTATCAATGCATTTGACTGAGTAGATTATGTAAAGAAATCTATGTAAAGCAAAGAGGACAGTATACAACCTTCCCATAAGGATGCAAACACCAAGTTGTGTTCGGAGAATAGCGTGGACTGTAAACAAATAACGGAACCTTCCACTTCCTTATATTCTAAACATTGCTGGAATGATTTGTTGCTTGTTTACCAGAATCACTATCTTAAGATACATTCATTTGGTTAGTTGCAGAATGTACCTTATGCACCCTTATGGATGAAGTACCGTTCTATGCATAGATTCATTTACTTACCTTATTCACTTAGATAAATTTGTCCGTTCTCACTTTAGTCTTTACTTTTTTTTTTCATTGGTGTAAAGGGAGCCACAAAGGGAAATTTAATGATGATGGGTAATGTTCTCAATAATGATATTACCGCTGAATCCGCTGATTATTTGCAAGTTAATTTAGCATACATTTTTAACAAGTCTGCCTTCTAAGCTATTTTCTCAGCATGTATAAATGTTGGTACTTTTAAACAAGGTTCCATCTTTCTTTCGTTTTTACATTTCTGCATAAGTTTATGGACAATGGATTTCATGCTATTATGTAGAAGCTCTGGCATCTAATACTTAGCTTACATAGTTAAGCCACACTATAATTAATACTTTTTGTACTCAGATGAAAGGCATTTAAATGTGACCGAGTTAGCTGAAGCATTGAAGGTAAGCTTCTTAAGACTAGAATCTAATAACACTAGACAGTGCAATAAAATGTTCTCAAAAAAAAATAAATAAAAAATAAAAAAAAAAATTAAGACTGCTATATTGCAAACATCTGTCTAGGTTTTAATATTCAGTACAAATATAGCTCATAAGCTGGTCAGTAAACGTCAACAAAGTTTATTTACTGCATAAGTGCACATGCCTTCTACACGGTCTATAATGGCAGCTCATTAAAGATTAAAGATTAAAGCAAAAGGCGCTTGCGAAAAAGGTAACAAAAAGTAACTACATACCACACTTTAGTCAAGAATTTCATCTTTGGCGGCTCGAACGGGTACCCATCTGCAAGGTAAGCAACACTGACAAAAGTTAGATAGAAGATAGGTCGATATTTGTTGCTACAGTTCGCCAAAAGGAACAAATGATTAGATAGAAAAGGCCACATAACCAAATATTATATCATGAACGCACATGAACATCAATTGTGGGTTATTTTTCATCATCACTAAGGCTTATAACTTATCCAGTCATACGGCTAACCCACATACTTCTGTCATAGAAGGTCCAATAGATATCGTGGTGAACTGTTTCTTAAAGCAAAAACTCAAAGGCCAAAATTATTTTAGTGGTCACAGAAACTACTCAAAGTCAAAAGCCTCTTAAAGAGGTCAGTACTCAGCCTTTTTGGTTAACAAAGACACTAAGTACCTTCGTCCCACTAAATCTAGCTTACACTGACAGCCTATCAAGATGAAATGAGAGAATATTGCTGGTAACCATGTTTAAATGTACGTAAAAGACTACCAAGGATTCTAGGTTACAAACATGGTAAACCTGATTTTTCTTTTCCACTGTCCGTCCTTTGGGCTAAAGTATCTAGTCCTTGTATCCTACTTTTATTGTCCGCATAGTCCTCCCTCTATTAAAAACCAAGCAGCCTATTTGCTTAATCACATATGACAAGGCACGTTTTGTAACATGAATATCTTTAGTTATACTTACACATTATGAAAAATTGTGATAATTTGAGATTCTTACTGTATTTATAAAGACAAATCAAACATGATCACAAAAAACTGTTTTTCTTTAAGTATTAATCGTAATTACAAAGATTCTATGAGTCCATGAATAGTACCATAAAGCAAATGGGCCAATGGGGTGCTTGCATTTGAAGGGAGGAAGCGTATCAAGATTCTATGAGGATAACGACATCAGTGGTAATATGAAAACAACTAGATATAGGGGTCAAGTAGAGGAGGAAAAAATTAATAAATGCTAAAGGTTTGCTTCAATTAAGAACAACTGTAATAGTGATCCAGCTAATACTAAAAGTTAATGTCAAATAATGGAGGAAAAACATGGTAAGTGGTGGCGATAAGGGTGGAAATAAAGAAGGCAAAGCATTGATTTGTCTTTTTAATGGGGATAACAATTGCCCTTAAGCTACTGCATTTGCTAAATATGAAATTAATAGTTCCTCTGCGGCTCTGCCCAGTGTTGGTGTCGTGCTGATGATGTGACTGACGCATGGTGGAGTGTCAGATGATGCTATTTTGTTGCGTAGTTTTTAATTTTGCAGTTCTAAAGTGAAGTGATAAAGTGTCCAATACATGTATGACATAAGACACGACACCTAAGAGAAGAGTCGGAGTATATTATAGCCTCCACCACCTCCCTTGTCTGGTTTCTAAAGGAAAAGAATTAAATTTTATCAGCATAAGTATAAAAAAAATTCATCGTAACCCTATGTTTTCTTCGTTTTCTATGTTGTACCCCTCCTTTTAGTCAGAATTTCATTGACCATTTGACTTGCGATAACTTATGGATACGAGTTATTAAAACAACTATCTATTCGTCAAATTCATCGCATTTACAATATTATTGTTTTGGGATGAAAAAGCGTAATTTTCGAAAATTGAGGTATGGAGCATGATTGATCAAACGTTTTTAAACTAAATAAACATTGACCGGCGATAATTTTTTGTTACGACTTCTGAAGGTAATGATTTTTGTTTTTAATTGATCGTTTATACAATATCTTTGATATAAAACAAAAACATCTCTTTCAGAATTCGTGACCGAGAGTTATCGTCAATCAAAGATATTATGACCAAAAAATATGGGCATAATTTTGAAAAATAAAAAGTACAAGAGTACCACATAGAATATCCAAAATTTATTTACGATTAACATTAATCTCGTATCAAAATTTATGCGTTCCTTTTGCAGACATCTCATCTATTTAAGGACAACATGCTTGTTCCCAAAGTGGCCACATTGTTGTAACACATCGAAGTATAGACAGTAAAGGCAGCAGTTTCCACCGACAACCCGAATGTTGTTGAGTTTGCTAATGTTAATAGTGAGTAACAACTCCTTGGCTAATCAGTAAAGCTCAGTGTGCAAATAATTACTACTCCGTATTACAGTAGAACATTGCCAACAAAACCGACTCAAAATACACATCATTGTTCACGTAAGTGTTAAAGATGGTCTGACACCATGGAATTTCTGTACGACAGGCATTATATAAGACTTAGCATTAAATATTAAATACTAACATGAAGAAAAGTGAATTAAAATCAAAATCGAACAGCAATACAAGCATAAAAGAGGCAAAAACAAACAAATTTACAGCCAATAAACTTAGAAAAAGAGGGAAAAAAGAGAAACAATGTAATCAAACAAAGAAAGTCTTATAGCAAAATTGAATAATCGGAGGGAAGAATACCAGTCAAAACGATGTCGATTAAGAACAAACCACCTTCATAAGGAGAATCAACAGGTCCAGGGATAGTACCCACTAAATTCGATAGACTGTCGGATTTAGGTTTAACACTTATGCCTGATACTTGCATATCTTTGTTGCATTCTTGCAACTCTTTTTGTACTCTTCCGAAATCCACCATTTATTTTTCCTGAAAATTCTTGGGTTGATTGTTGGGAAATTCGATTTTACTGGGAAATATTTGGGGGAAAAATTAGGGTTTATAGAGTAGGTAAGTTGATGAGAATTGAATGCTTTTGCTCTCACCTTTCGCTTCTCTCGTTATTATGAGTGGGTACTCCAATAATCAAGAAACGTAATACAAATACACAAATTCTTGTCTGAGACGGAGAAACCCGTTTCAAGCTAGAAACGGGTCGGGTTAGACCCGTTTTTCTCTTCTTTTTTTTTTTTTTTTTTTTTTTATTAATTTTAAAATTTTTTTCTTTTTTCTTTTTTTTTTTTTTTTTGAAATTTTTTTTGAAATTTTTTTTAAGACCAAAATTTTGTTTTTTTTATCTTTTATCGAAAATCGTTTTTATAGGGTAATTAAAAATGGTAACAAAGTAGACAAAAATGGTAACATATTATATTATATTGGTAACATATTACGAGATTTTTCGCTAGGTTTGTTTTCTTTAAAAGATAATGTTGTTCTTTTCTACAAACAGAACCATTTAAGATAATAACGTTACTACAATGTTTCAAACATTTCAGATGTTTGTATTCCTTAAAACATAATGTTGTCTTTATATATACAGTCACCCTTTAATACAACAATGTTACCATCTCATTTTTCGCCTTTGATGGTTTTGTTTTCCTGAAAGAAAATGTTGCTTGCTTTATACAAACAGTGCCACCCTTTAAAGAAACAACGTTACCATTTTATTTCTCCATCTCATTTTTCAGTTTCAATGGGTTTGTTTTCCTTGAAAGAAAATGTTGCCCTTTTATACAAACATGTCACCCTTTAGAAAAACAATGTTACCATTTTATTTCTCAGCTATTCCATGGGTTTGTTTTACTTGAAAGAAAATGTTACCCATTTATGCAAACAAGTCACCATTTACAACAATAATGTTACCATCAGATTTAATTTAAATCCATCAGATCACAAATAATGTTACCATTTACAACAAAAATGTTACCATTTACAACAATAATGTTACCATCAAATTTTACCACTTTCTTCTTCCCCAAATCTCAGCAAAAAAAAAAAAAAAAAAAAAAAAAAAGACAAAAAAACGAGAAAAACAAATACAACACTTTCCAAAACCCACCATTGTTGACCAAAACCCACCATTGTTGTACTAAACTGACCCTATTTAAACAAAAAATTCGTAATAATAATAATAATAAAAAAAAACAAATACAACAACAACAACAATGCAGACGACAACCACCACAAAAATGGCGACATCAACAACACAAAAATGGCGAAGCCACCACCACCGCCACCACCTTCCTTTTTCACTTCAACTCAACAAAGAACAAAAATGGCGAGGAGAGAGAGAGAGAAACAAATGAAATTAAAAGAAATGGAAGAGAGGAAGAGAAATGAAATGGAAGAGAGAGAGAGAGAGAGAAAGGAAAACAAAAAAAAACAAAATGAAGAGTAGTGAGGCTGAGAGAGGAGGAAAGAGGAGAGAGAGGAGAGGGACCTTATTTAAGAACCCTAAATTTGGGTCCGACTGCTTTCAGCTTTAAGACGGCAGGTTGCCTGCCTTAAGCAAGACTAACTGATACAAATATATATACTACTAAAAAAAATACTACTACTGACGTTTTGCTTGTACCGCATACGAAGGATAGGAAAGTTTCTAATTTATTAGACAATAAATTTACGGGTTTATTTACATCTAATCGGAATAATTTAATTAGATTATGGGGTTTTTTTTTTCAATAATCTAAATTATTATTTATCCTATAATAATTTTACTATTATTGTACGTAGTACTTGTATTCTCAAAATAGTCGTACATAAAATTTAACTGGTTGCACACTTTTTTTTCTTCCACTAAAAAATGTTTGACCCTTATTTTTGAATATGTGGAGGTTGCACCTTCTTCTTCATTTTGACAACTCTTTCAATTTTAAACCTATAGAACTTCAAAATTGAAAAAATCATTTCAAAAATGAAATCTCATGTCATGTTCATCATCATCAAATACACGAAGTTCGAACCTACCTAATGGAAAACGTAGACACCAAATATAGGAAAGTATTGTTTGTGTTATTTTGTTGTGTGTTGTTGTGAGAAGTCCACAGCTTATATACAAACGGAGTACGTAACTTTGCTTCATCTACCTAGTTTATTAAAGTAGGACTTAAATAAGCTAGGAAAGTAATTACACATATCACTCATTAAATCATATTATTAATTATCCAATACCTCCCTCAAGTTGAAGCATGGAGATCCGCAATGCTCAACTTGCTAAGGAGAGACTGAAACTGCTGACGACCAAGGGCCTTAGTAAGAATGTCAGCAAGCTGATCTTTGGTGTGAACATAGGATGGAGCAATGGTGCCACGAACAAGCTCATCGCGAATGAAATGACAATCAATTTCAATATGCTTTGTGCGTTCGTGAAATACGGGATTATTAGCAAGATGTAAAGCAGCCTGATTATCGCAATGTAGAAGCACAGGAGCATCATGACGAATGCCCATGCTACGAAGTAAGCCTTTAAGCCATAATATTTCACGCGTAGCAGAAGCCATGGCACGGTACTCAACCTCTGTTGAGGAACGAGGAACTGTAGCTTGTTTCTTTGTTTTCCACGAAGTAGGACATCCACCAAGAAAAATAAAATAAGCCGTTATTAAGCGACGACTAAGAGGACAACTGGCCCAATAAGCATCACGATACGCCTCAAGAGTCATCGACGATTCAACGAAAAGGAGGCCTTGCCGGGACTACCTTTTAAATAACGATAACACGTGAAAGCAAAGAATCCAATCGAGAATTAGTTGGATTTTGCATGAATTGGGCTAAAGTGTGAACAGAGTAGCTAATCTCGGGACGTTTAAGGGTGAGATAAACAAGCTTGCCGACAAGTCTTCGATACTTAGCGGGATCAGCCATAGAAGCATAAGAGGAAAGAGCGAGACGATGATTTTTCTTGATATGAATACTTGCAGGTTTAGCACCAAGAAGCCTTGTCTCTGTCAATAAATCCAAAACATATTTCCTTTGACAAAGAAATATTCCATGAGAATTATGGGCCACCTCGAGTCCAAGAAAATATTTTAGCCGACCCAAATCTTTCATGTGGAAATATCACCCTAAATAAGCCTTAAAAGGTAAATAGCAGATGAGCAATTACTCATGATAACTAAGTGCAGTCCACATATACGGTATATTTAAAACAACACCATCCTTCCGATAAATAAATAATGAATGATCAGATTTGACTAATATAAAAACCATAAAAACGTAAAGCGGAGGCTAGGCGTGCATACCAACAGCGGGGTGCTTGACGAATACCATACAAAGATTTACGAAGTCGACAAACTTTCCCAAACATACCGCGGCTAAACCCAGGTGACATACGCATGCAAACTTTGTAACACCCCGTGTTATTTTAACACAATTTTATAAAAGAATTTAATTCCTTCAATTAAATTCATCCTTTTTCCTTATAATAAAAATGCGTCTGAATTTTTTTCGCCAAATAATACTAAAACTTCTTAAGTCTAAATTTAAAATTTTGAAAAATAAAGTTTGTTGTATCATCTTTAGAATTGAAAAAGAAACACATTTTAAAATTTTATAAAAATCAACACAAAATTTATATCGCCTTTCAAATTTCAAAAATGTTAAGTTATGTTTACTATTCATAAAAATATATGTAAAACCTTTTATTTATAAAATTCAATTTCAAACATTTTTCATTTTCGAATAAAAATGAACCCTTATACTTTTCCCGTCTCTGAAATTCGGGTCAACAATTTCAAACACGCAAATCAAAAATCATACAATCTTATCCTCTTCCATTTTCTTTTTAATTTTGAAAAGCAAACTTAACATCACTTTTAATGAAAATATAATCTTTTTGATTTATTTTTAATAAATCATATTATATTAATAACTAATTACTATTCCATTTCTATTAAACTAACACTTTTGAATATTGTCAAAATTATAAGTCACACCTAATTTAAATTGATTAAATTTTTGACGTTTGAATATAAATCTTTAAATCTATAACATTCAACGAAAAAAAATAAGTATTTCGACCTAGAAAATTTTTATTCAAAATTTCTAGGATTAAGACTCAATTTTTATTTTTGGTACCTTTCGAAAATTATTTTTATTTTTAATTCCGATTTTATTTCAAAACACTATTTTAAGATCATATCTTTTATTTCGAGACTATTCGCGTGCGCGCAAATCGAAAATTTCGAAAACGAAAATCGAGCCCGATTTTCTCATTTGAGGCCGAGCTACTTGGACCATTAGTCCAAGTATATCCTCTTCCATTTTCTTACACAATTACTTACACCATTATATTTATCATCATCACTTTTATTTTCTTTATATTTAAATTTAAAGTTTATACCTTTTAATAAAAATACGTACAAATACGATACTACTACTTTAATACTACCATTTTCATTTCCGTCACTTTTAAATATTTTCTAAAGTATTAAATAAAATATTTTAGTCTTAGAATTCAAAAGTAGAGATATTTCGAAAAATCGTCAAACGCGCACACATTAACTTTTATCGCTTTTGACACCCGACTTTTTACAACTGATTAATTTCGTGAAAAACTTTTTTTTAAAACAAATATCAATGGGAACCTTCCAAATGCATCAAGTTGTGCCACTTGATTTGTATGACTCATAATTCATTTAAATAAAACATTATTTAACTAAATAAAACTATCTTTAACCTAATTCATTTAACCTAAAATTTTTACAACTTGTTCCACAAGTTCTAAGGACCAAAATGAGCTCATTATACTCCACAATGTTGAGCCATATTGTTGGAGTATGTGTCCTCCACAATAGTGCGATTACTTAATAAATCTCAATTAAGGAATACATGGGGATAATCCTGAATTATTGTCAATTGATTAACGTAAATCGATAACGGTTGGCTGACTAGAGTTTGACGTTATTGTCGTGAGAACGGCGGTAATCAATTGATCCCTTTAAGTCACACCTATAGGAACGTACTCCAAATATTTGAACTAATTAATTGTATGAGATACGATTATATTAGTGACTTGATAATTTGACTAACGGTTAGTCAGTGTATTGATTTAGAGAGAAATCGAGTTGTGAACTCGAGAGATTTAATTTTATATCGATAAAATTAATTGAGGAGATGAGAATTAGTGATTAAACGTTAATTCACTAAATGTGTATATTTTACTAATGAGATTAGTAAAAGTACAATTTTAATATATGTGTAAGTGTACATGTATATTAAGAAAGAGTTTAATTAATTTACACTTTATTATATTGGATAATTAAGTGATAAATTATAAGTATTTGTGGGACAAATATTGGAAAACAAATAAGAGCCAAACACCCCTATTTGGACCGCCCAAATCACATGTGGGAAGGGATGATTCCCTTTGTCTTGCTTTGTTTGTTTTGGTTACAGCTCATTTGTTTTTGCTTGCATGTGACATTAGAGTAATGATGATAATGCATGGATTTGTTCTTACAAAACAAAGACTTTCTTCTCCTCTTTTTGACCTTTTGGTCGGCCCATGTGAGGCTACACACCAAGTTTTGCTCTTTTATTTTACAAGAAATAGGAGCATAAAATGTGGGTGTATTCATTCAAGTATTAATCCACTTATCTCTCAAGCTTTCTCTCCAAAAACAATCACCAAATATTACTACTAATAATACTAAGAGTTAGTATGTGTTAGTAGTAATAATATTCACTTTTTATCAAGTATTTACTAGTGATTTCTAGATCAAAATCATTAGAAAGTTTGGTGTACTTCTTGGGTGCAACAAGAAGGAGGTTTCCTCTTTTGGAAACTCGGGTTTTGGAGGATCATCCCAACTCATTGCTCAAGAAACAAATCTAGAAAGGAGTTCTAGTTTTGTGCCCATTATCCTTTGAGAAAGGTATAAATGTCTAAACTTGTTAACAATGTAAATTTGTACTACATAGATCTTGCTAAATCAAATTAGAGTAATTTGATTTACACTAATACTTGATTAGTGAAAGGGATCCGATCCCTACAAGTGGTATCAGAGCCATGGCTTGTAGTTACAAATTTATTTTGTTATTTTTGGAGTTTTATGTATTTATTGAGAATAAATGACATAAAATCCGAAAATAGTGTTAAAAATGGTTTTAACACGAGATTTTTATAGCATGCAAAGTTTCTGGTCTCATGAACTTACTGGTCAAATTTCGTAATTTTTGGAATTTGTTTGCTAATTAAAATGATTTTTATACAAAACCGAGTCAAAAAGTGTGTTTTTGGCTAAAATAATTACTATAAATAGTTATAGTTCGATTCTGGTCACGAAATTTTTACACAGTGATATTTCATATTTATACTTTCTGCATGTAAATTTTCAAAGTCAGATTTTGAGTTTTGAATATTTATTCATATTTTTGCTTAAAATCGGTATATAATGAGTTTTATGTCCAAAAATATAGTAAATGTTGTTTTCTGGACATGAAATTTATACCAATATTTTTACACATTATGAGGATGCTCTCATATAAATTTGGGATTTTTCCTCACTGTTTTAGACGTTTTCTTGATTTTATGAGATAAAATCGATGAAATCGTATGTTATTTATTATAAAATAATTCGTAACTTTTTCTGACCAAACTTTTTCTTTTCTGATATTTTGGAAGTGTTCCAGAATATACAAAATTTTGTCAAAATAAAAATGATTTTATTTTATTTTATTTTGATTTTATAAAGCTTTATTCATAAATAGTTATGATTAAAGAACTTCTAATTAGCAAATGACCATGTTAATGAACTAAAATCACCATAAGTTAGTATAAACTAATGTTGGGTGTTCTAAAATCAGTTTAGAAGTTTTAGTTCAAGCTTAAAAGGTGTTTTAAGCATTATTGATTAATATAAGATTAATCGATTAAAAATGAGATCGGTTTGAAACCAATTAATGCGATTATTGTTTGAGGCGATTTTGGCATGTTTTTATTTATAAGCTTTACATTATGCATGTTTGAATGAATGTTTATTGTTGAATGAATGTTTATTCTTACTAGTATGGCCATAGTTTGTTATAATTTTTACCGATATTGCCCGTAATGAAAGGGAATATCGTGTGTTTTGTAATTAAATGCGATCTCGTATCGCCAGTTTGTATTTTTCTAATAGTTTATTTCATTTATAAATGTATAATAGGATTGCTATGTATTCATTTGTATATCTATAATTATGTATTTGTAAGCAGAAGAGGCAGCGATGGAGCGAGATGGTGCCTTAGAAGAGTTCTAATGCTTGCAAGAAGGAGCCTTGGATGAGATCCATGTGAAGAGGGACCAAAGGAGTTGGTTTCCAATTTGTAACTCCTTGTATTTTTAATTACTTTTAGGTGGCCATACTAGGTTTATCTTTACGCTTATTTATGCTTGTTTTGATTGCTTATTTATTCCGCACACATGCCAAAATCGCCATGCATGCCACGATATCCCACTATGATTGTCGATTTAAGTCACGATTCCTAAATTAGTTCACTTATAAAGAATTTTATGACTAAAATTGACAAGATCACCCACATGTTTACCAAAATGAATTGAGATTAAGCCTTTCCAAACGTAGCAACTATGAACCCCATGTTCGTGAGGACCTCATGACGTGGAACCTTGTTACCATGGGTAAGTAGTGGGAGGAAGTCCCATGCTAATTTGGTTTGGACTCAACCGAATAAGAGTTATTTGGGGCTAATCGATGCATTTTAAAGAAAATCATCAACCAAGCATTCTAGTGTAGAATTAGTCAGAGTGTTGACTTATCGTTTTTATATAAAAGGAAACATGAGATGTCTAATTTTATATGAAAAACGAGTCTTGGAATCATTTATATAATTTCGTGGGAGATCATTATATAAATGGACATTTGTTTTTAAAAGAGTTTTAGCAAATGTCATTAATGGACTATGAATGTTAATATATTTCCTCATATTTGTTGTAGAATTATTTATTTGAAATCGCAATGACAACTTCAACTCCCGCACCCATTTTGGGTAAATATTCATGGTTGAGAACCGTGATGGATAAGGGTATCATAAAGGATGACTAAGCAACTTTGTCGAATGAGATTCAACTATAAGGGGCGCTACCAATCCGACAATGTGCTTAAATACCTTACCGTATAACCTCCCACGAACCGGACTTCACACCGTGGCGCGCAAGCCGCTGACGATAAGCACCCAAAGGCTGACAATGACGTTAAAAGTGTTTTGATTTGGTCAATGTCACCTTCGCTCAAACTTCGCTTCGTTACTCATAAAAGTGCATATGAGATATTCACTAGAGTGACGACGATGTGCTTTAACACAAAGAGCATGAAAGTGAATAGGATTGAGATAAAAGATGTTCTTTCAATGAGATTGAAGAACATAAGCTTTGGGGTTAAGAAAGGGAAGTGAGCTTATAAAGCTCGGTTCAAGGAAGATAAGGGTAAGGGGAAGGCTATTGAGAATAGCAAGCCCAAACCCGGTCGTTGAAAGCGCAATTGTCCCAAATTCTTGAAGGAAAAGAACGATGGATGTGTGACATCCAAAGACATTGTTCCTTCTAGACTTTATATGATTGACATAAATCATGCTTGCATTTCTACATGGGTATGAGATACCGGATGTGGATCTCACCTTTGCAATCACTTGCAAGGGATGAGAAACGTGCGAGCACTAGCCAAGGGTGATGTAGATCTCCGCATGGGCAATGGAGCTAGAGTAGCGGCTAGTTTAAAGTGGGAACTTTTGTACTTGCTCTTGCTAGTGGTTTAGAGTTGCATTTGAATAACTGTTATTTTGTACCAACTCTAACCAAAAACATTATCTCCGTCTCCGTGTTAGATGCGGAAGGCTTTTGTTTTGAGATTAAGAACAACCGTTGTACTTTTTCTTTTAATGAAATGGTTTATGGTGAAACCATTTCAATTGGAGGTATTTATGTTTTAAATGATGTTGATCATATAGAAAACAAGAGGCTCAAAACGAATGAATCAAACAAATCCTACCTTGGCATTGTCGTTTAGGTCACATAAACGATAGACGCACAAAGAGACTTGTTGAGACCAATGTTCTCAAACCATTTGATTGCGAATCATATGGTAGTGCGTCTGAGAGCTTGCCTTTTAAGGCAAAATGACTCGTGCACCCTTTAGTGGTAAAGGGACACGAGCAAGTGAAGTTTTTAGGACTCATACATATTGATGTGTGTGATCCATTAAACATCACCGCTAAAGGAGGATATCATTACATCATTACTTTTACCGATGACTTAAGTAGATATGGTTATGTCTACTTAATAAGGTATAAGAGTGATGCTTTTGAGAAATTTAAAGAATTTCAAAATGAGGTTGAGAACCAATTGGATAAGAAGATAGAAGCACTACGATCGGATCGTGGTGGCGAATATCTAAGTAATGAGTTTGATTCACATCTTAAGAATTGTGATAGAGTATCACAAATTGACTCCTCCGCACACCACTGTTGAATGGTGTCATAGAGAAAGGAGAAACCGAACCTTGCTAGATATGGTTGATCTATGATGAGTCAAAGTGAGCTTCTGGATCGATTTGGGGCTTTACGCTATCGTTTCTCGCTTTCTCACTAAATCGAAATCCGACTAAAGCGGCTTCATATGAGATATGGACGGGAAAGGTTCCCTATTTGTAGGTTTTCCTAAGGAAACGTGTGGATTTTACTTCTACAACCCTCACGAGAACAAAGAGTTTGTGGCTCGTGATCTTTGTCTTTCTAGAAAATGAGTACATTTCTAATAGACAGTGGGAGAAAATTTGAACTCAATGGAGTTCAAGAGCCACAAACCGAAGCCACAAACCGAAGCAGAAAATGAGGAAACGGTTCCCTCATCTTCTAACACGGTTGTAATCCCTAGGAGGTCAGGTATAATTAGTCATCAACTTTGGCCAGTTACCTCGAACATCGAGGAGGAGGGTGATTTGTTGTTATTGAAAGCAACGAACCCTCAACCTACAAGGCGGCTATTAGTAGCCCCAACTCCAACAATGGCTTGAGGCCATGAAATCCGAAATGGATTCTATGTCACGAGAACCAAGTTTGGGACTTGGTAGATTTACCTGAAGGAGTAAAACCCCTTCAGTGTAAATGGATATTCAAAATCAAACTCGGCATAGATAAACATATAGATGTTTACAAAGCTAGATTGGTGGCAAAGGGCTTTTCACACGGCCAAGGTATTCATTATGATGAAACCTTTGCAGGTTGCTATGCTTCGATCCATAAGGATAATCTTAGCGGTCACGCATTTCATGACTATGAAATATGGCAAATGGATGTAAAACCGCCTTCTTGAATGGGATTCTAGAAGAGGAAGTGTTTATGACACAACCTGAAGGGTTTGTAGATACATCCAACCCTAAGAAAGTATGCAAGCTTAAGAGATCCATTTATGGTCTTAAGCAAGCATCGAGGAGTTGGAATCACAGATTCGATCATGTTATCAAACAACATGGATTCGCTCGAAGTGCCGAGGAACCTTGTTTGTACATGAAGTTTAGTGGGAGTAAAGTAACCTTCCTTGTTTTGTATGTGGATGACATACTATTGATTGGAAATGATATTCCAAGTCTGAACTCGGTAAAAGTGGAATTGGGAAACCATTTCCAAATGAAGGACTTGGGAGAGGCACAACGCATCTTGGGTATCCGGATCTATAGAGATAGATCTAAAAGGATACCAGCATTAAGTCAAGAAACTTATATTGATAAGATTCTTGATAGGTTCAATATGAAAGACTCCAAGAGAGGCTTTCTTCCGATGAGTGTAGGAATAACGTTGAAGAAATCTCAATGTCCTACGACTCCTGCGGAAATTGAACGCATGAAATTGATCCCTTATGCTTCCGCTGTAGGATCAATCATGTATGCTATGATGTGCACTCGTCCCGATGTCGCTTTCGCCTTGAGCATGACGAGCCGGTATCAAGCTAATCCGGTGAGAGTCCTTTGGATAAATTTGTGAAGAACGTCCTTAAGTACTTGAGAAGAACTAAGGATTCGTTTCTAGTGTTTGGAGGAGAACTTGAGCTACGTGTAAAGGGTTACACGGATGCAAGTTTTCAAACCGATGGGGATGATCTGAAATCCCAATCCGGCTATGTCTTTTGGTAAATGGGGGTGCAATTTGCTGAAAAAGTTTCAAGCAAAGTGTCACTGCTGATTCTCTGCCAAATTTGAATTTTGGCGATTTAAGGCTGCTAAGAAAATTTGTATGGATTCGGCAGTTCTTGTATGGACTAAGAGTAGTCCCTAGTGCCGCAGATCCAATCACTATTTATTGTGATAATAGTGGGGCTATCTTTCATGCAAAGAAGCCCAAGTCTAGTAATAAGTCTAGACACGTTTTGAGGAAATACCATGTTATAAGAGATAACGTGGAAAGAAAGGAAATAGATATTTGTAAGGTTGAGACAGACGATGAGATCGCTGATCCTTTAACCAAGCCTCTTTCGAGGACTAAGCATGACGCTCACACCGCCTCTAAGGGGTTGAGGCGTATGCCTGATTTCCTTTAGTTTTTGAGATATGTAATGGATAAAGTATCCTATTACATATATAAAAATAACATTCATTGTTTAGAGTATATTTACTCTTTTAAGTCATTTTGAATGCATACTTTGTTTATCCGAATAGTTGTGTGACAACATTGAACATATTCAAGTGAGCGGTATAAACTAAGTATTTGGTCCCTAGTCTCTCATATGAGGTGACGTCTCGGAGAGACTAGATTGCAAGTCGCTCGATGGTGGGTTCAACACCATAGGGTCATATGTGATGGTGATCGTTTGCATAGACAGGTGAAGAACACTCTGTCGAGGCGGTGGCGCTTATAGAATTCCTTTTCAATGAGATTGAAACACAGTCGTGGTGGGAATTCTATAGTATTCCTTGAGTCGATTCTTTGACTGAACTGATTATGCAGTCGGTGCGCAGTTCCGAGTGACTTTCATTTTTGTCCTAAGCCATGCCGTGAAAGGGGTTATAAGGGCATCTTTGGGGTCATGGTGATGCATTATACAAGACAATCGAGTGGAAGGAAATGTCCACCCTTGTCGGGTAAAACATCTTTGGGCCACTCGAGGAGTAGTCGGAAAATGCGTGGCCACGCTCGGTAAGAATCTCACGGTAGATTCCGGTCGACTGACTACTCTCCTTATCGAGAAACCACTCACGATATATATCTCGGGATGCAAGTCACGACTGTAAGACACCTTGCATCGAGTGGGAGATGTGAAACGGACATGAGAATTGGTAATGCACAACTTGTCTCGGACAAGTGGGAGATTGTTGGAGTATGTGTCCTCCACAATAGTGCGATTACTTAATAAATCTCAATTAAGGAATACATGGGGATAATCCTGAATTATTGTCAATTGATTAACGTAAATCGATAACGGTTGGCTGACTAGAGTTTGACGTTATTGTCGTGAGAACGGCGGTAATCAATTGATCCCTTTAAGTCACACCTATAGGAACGTACTCCAAATATTTGAACTAATTAATTGTATGAGATACGATTATATTAGTGACTTGATAATTTGACTAACGGTTAGTCAGTGTATTGATTTAGAGAGAAATCGAGTTGTGAACTCGAGAGATTTAATTTTATATCGATAAAATTAATTGAGGAGATGAGAATTAGTGATTAAACGTTAATTCACTAAATGTGTATATTTTACTAATGAGATTAGTAAAAGTACAATTTTAATATATGTGTAAGTGTACATGTATATTAAGAAAGAGTTTAATTAATTTACACTTTATTATATTGGATAATTAAGTGATAAATTATAAGTATTTGTGGGACAAATATTGGAAAACAAATAAGAGCCAAACACCCCTATTTGGACCGTCCAAATCACATGGGGAAGGGATGATTCCCTTTTGTCTTGTTTGTTTTGGTTCTAGCTCATTTGTTTTTGCTTGCATGTGACATTAGAGTAATGATGATAATGCATGGATTTGTTCTTACAAAACAAAGACTTTCTTCTCCTCTTTTTGACCTTTTGGTCGGCCCATGTGAGGCTACACACCAAGTTTTGCTCTTTTATTTTACAAGAAATAGGAGCATAAAATGTGGGTGTATTCATTCAAGTATTAATCCACTTATCTCTCAAGCTTTCTCTCCAAAAACAATCACCAAATATTACTACTAATAATACTAAGAGTTAGTATGTGTTAGTAGTAATAATATTCACTTTTTATCAAGTATTTACTAGTGATTTCTAGATCAAAATCATTAGTAAGTTTGGTGTACTTCTTGGGTGCAACAAGAAGGAGGTTTCCTCTTTTGGAAACTCGGGTTTTGGAGGATCATCCCAACTCATTGCTCAAGAAACAAATCTAGAAAGGAGTTCTAGTTTTGTGCCCATTATCCTTTGAGAAAGGTATAAATGTCTAAACTTGTTAACAATGTAAATTTGTACTACATAGATCTTGCTAAATCAAATTAGAGTAATTTGATTTACACTAATACTTGATTAGTGAAAGGGATCCGATCCCTACACATATGCCCCCATTTTCTCTCTTTTGTTTTCTTTCATTTTTCTCCTAAAACCTCTAAAATAAAACCTTAATAATATTTCTAATAAATCCTAAGTATTCTAAGTTCTTTAGTGGGTATTTGAAGCTAACATGCATGGATTATTTGGGTGAATAACATGGGTTATGGGTGAAGAAAAATCCGATCTAAAATTTATTTTAGATCCTCGACGTTTAACATCCAATTTAAGGTGACTAGTTATTTCTCATATTAGTCTCTTTGAAAATTAATTTGATTTTTATTATGTTTTTATAAGTATGATTATTGTGTTAAATATGTTAAACATCACTTTGTATGCACTTGTATGATTATGTGTTGTATAAATAAATGATAATAAATAAATAATGCTTTAAATAGATTATTGTAGTAATATGTTCATATGTTTAGTTAAATCATTTTTGAGCATTTTTAATTATGATTCATATGATTTTTATGTTTAGTTATGTTTTATTTATGTAGTAATCATATATAAAAATTATGTGAATTATTAACAATGAGTTTAAGTGATTAAAAATCGAAAATAAAAATTGTATTCATGTGTGTGGTTCTCACGGTTTTCCTTTATTTTTACCTAAATTTTCACTTTTAATTTTTGTAAATAATATGTTAGATTAAGTGTAGTTAAAATGGATGTATTCATGTTAAAAAAAATTAAATTAGAAAAATAATTTATAAGTTGTTAAATATGCATTTGTGTTCTTAACTTGTTATTTGTGTTCTTGATGTTCTTTAAATGTTCATGGGTGTTCATATGGTCTTCATGTGTGTTCATCCTTTTTACTCATTTTGATTTCGTTTTAGTTTATGTTTGTTATAATTTGTGTTTATGTTTAGTTATTGTTTTATATATTGTTAGTATTATAATATAAATCAACTTAAAACATTATAAATCATTAAGATTAAAAAGTTAGAAATTTAAAGTGTTGAAAAACACTATTCATAAATATAAATGAAATTTTTAGTAAATTTCATTTTAGTTTGAATCGTTTTAGTATATTTAGAATAATTAGAATATAAAAACTTTAAGCTAAAAACCGATAAAAATCGAAAAATAAAAATTTGAACACCACCATCATTCTTCACGGCATTTCCATTATTTTTAGGTCAAAAATTGTTTTTATCACTTTTTAGTTTATTGTTAAAATAATTTAATTATTAGTTAATAAGTTAGAATTAAGAAATTAAAAGAAATAAATGAATTTTGATATTATACATAAGTCACACGACATAGCCACTTTAAATTGACTAAATTTGATCAAAATGAAATTATCATTAAGTCACTAAAGTTAAATGGTTATTAGGAATGAATTTTTGTTTAAATCGATTTACTTAGAAATGAAATATAATAAACCGATTAAAATGAGTAACCGATATAAAAATGAATTAAATGGTATTACTCATCGCTTTGCAAATATTAATTTGTTGAACTTGGACATACGGACTTGAAGGTGCAGGGAAGAAACCTATCCCGGCGCCTACTGCGCGATCCTCGCCGTCTTGAAAGCGGAATGCGCCTCGCGAGGAAAAAGGGGGGGGATCGAAGTTTGCTAAAAATGGGGAGATCGTTGCATGAATTTGAGGTCAAAAAAGAAAAGTATGAAAGTCTTTTTTGAAATGTATTTTCGGAGTCGCCACCAAATATTAAAGGAATTTGGGACCTATTCAACGCGTCTTGAAATACAAGACACGAGTGTCTCAGATTTCAAAGTGCGTCGATACCTAAAAATCTAAGGTTTGAAACCAGAGGAGGGGTTCTGAGCGAGGTTACTTTTGAAAGTTTTGACAAAATGAGTTTTGAAAGCAGTGATCAAAAAGCCTCACGTAAGAGTAGTCTCTACTAATTTGAAAACATTTGCTTAATTTCGATATTTGGGCTAAAAGTCACGCCACGTACAAGTGCGAATAAACATGACTCGATTAAAATGCATAAATAATGTAAATTGTCAAAATAATGACATATTGCTATAGGAAATGTACGTTAAATAATAATTTATTGACTAAATTATTACTATAGACGTTATTTTCCGACCTCGTATTAGAATTTGTGAAAAACCCTCAGTTTTGACATGCTAAAAGACTACATGAAGCGGTACAATTTAGTGTTGGATCCGTGATTCTAGTCGTTATTTAATGCATGAATGAGGACTTGCATAATTATAAAAGTAGCGTCGGTTTGCTTTAGTGATAATGAGTCGTTTATTTATGCGATATTGGCGGGGTTTAGGCGGATTATGAATCCGAATTGCTACAACCGTATTAAATACGGCCGCTAGTGCCAATATCGGGTTTGGGGTTAATGTAACCCCATTGTCCGAGTCTCAAACGTCTAGCCGTAGGGTAAAATGTTTACCTTTCGAAAATGTAAAGACGGTATTTTTGAGTGGATTTTGTGAATAGTATATAAGTGCTAAACCGGTATTGAAAATGAATGAAGTGGGTTGGTATTTATAGAGTTTGGTGGTTTACGTGGGATAGCAAAACTTAATCGCCAGATATCTGCGCGTTTAAGTTTGCTTGAGTTAGATATTTTGAAGAAAAATCAAAAGGCGGTGGTACAAAACAAAATTAAATCGTCCTGTTGACAGGCGATTGTAATCTGTCTTTAATCAGCTGGCGATTTCATTTTTGTTTTGGTGGAAATTTGTTTATGCCGCCATTTGGTTTTGGGGGTTTGATTAAGTAATGATTATGTTTTGTTGTTTACTTATGAGCTAAGTCTTTGTTCAGTTTTGGTCCGAATTTCGGTTTATCGTGTTTCGCTTTTTGTCGTGTTTTTCGGTTTTGGCTTGATATAAAATAATATTAGGTTATATTATTTTATGGTTTCATAAAACCTAACTTTGTGAAAATGTGACACGGGACGCACTTTGGCCCGTTTGAGTGTTGTGTTAGTGTGCGTTTTTGGGTCGCTTTTGTAAGTTTGGGGCCGTTTGTAGCTAGTTGGGAACATTTGTTTTTGTGGCTTGGCTGAATAAAACGTTCCTATATTGTGTTCGTGTTACGCTCATGATGACTAAGATTGACATTCATTTGCATGATTATGCAAATCCAAATTAATACGCTAAAAATGACTAATACGTTTTAGACACTTTGTACCGTTTCGTCTCTTTTAAAAGCATGTATGAAAGTCCTTTTCATCATCGGGTTGGTTTTTTTTGGGAATGCGGATACGGGTATCTACAGAGCCCAGTTTGACCGAGCTAGGACAAAGCGTTAGTCAAACTTAAAGATAGTATCCCACCATTACAGCCTCGATACTACCCTGGCGGCGCTAAGCATGTGTCTTATGGGAGAGACGAGGACTTAGCGTCGAAATGCGAGGAGGGCGACATGTTTTTAAGGACATGACGGTCCTACATGTTTAAGGGCATGTCAGCCTGCATGTGGCCTGAGTACTCCCAGCTGGCGCCTTGCTTGTGTTTCCGTCTGTGCTCCTTGCTTTGCTTGCGCTTCTGGCTTGCGCTCCTTTGCTTTGCTTGCGCTTCTGGCTTGCGCTCCTTTGCTTTGCTTGCGCTTCTGGCTTGCGCTCCTTTGCTTTGCTTGCGCTTCTGGCTTGCGCTCCTTGCTCTGCTTTCCTTGCTGGACGTCTCGTAGAAGAGGTTACGTGTTTTGGTTTCTCATAAAAAGGGCTAGGTTTTTATGAACGTCTCGTGAGGAGGTTACGTGTTTTTGTATTTTTCATAAAAGGTTAGGTTTTTATGAACGTCTCGTGAGGAGGTTACGTGTTTTTGTATTTTTCATAAAAGGTTAGGTTTTTATGAACGTCTCGTGAGGAGGTTACGTGTTTTTGTATTTTTCATAAAAGGTTAGCGTTTTATGAACGTCTCGTGAGGAGGTTACGTGTTTTTGTATTTTTCATAAAAGGTTAGGTTTTTATGAACGTCTCGTGAGGAGGTTACGTGTTTTTGTATTTTTCATAAAAGGTTAGGTTTTTATGAACGTCTCGTGAGGAGGCTACGTGTTTTTGTATTTTTCATAAAAGGTTAGGTTTTTATGAACGTTTCGTGAGGAGGTTACGTGTTTTTGTATTTTTCATAAAAGGTTAGGTTTTTATGAACGTCTCGTGAGGAGGTTACGTGTTTTTGTATTTTTCATAAAAGGTTAGGTTTTTATGAACGTCTCGTGAGGAGGTTACGTGTTTTTGTATTTTTCATAAAAGGTTAGGTTTTTATGAACGTTTCGTGAGGAGGCTACGTGTTTTTCTCATAAAAAGTTAGGTTTTTATGAACGTCTCGTGAGGAGGCTACGTGTTTTTCGTATTTTTCATAAAAGGTTAGGTTTTTATGAACGTCTCTTGAGGAGGCTACGTGTTTTTGTATTGGGTTGAAATTGTGTTTGAAACGGGTTGAAAGCTTAATGGGCCGAGGAAAGTACCAAAACAAAGTCGAAACCCATAGAACAAAATATAATCGCTGTAAGCAGCGATTAGAAATTTGTTTGGTGTTTTTTGTTTAAAACACGGGAAAGGAGAGAGGTTGGTTCATTTCATCCGAAAAAAAAAAACAAAATCGAAACCCTCTAAAACTCGTCTTGGCGATTTTCTTGATCAAAAATCGATTTTCCGACTCCTACAATTTGTCATGGACCAAGGTACGTATTCAACTCACTTGGTTTTTCGGGTTTTGAAGTTTGTTTGAGTCGGTTTTAACTCGAAATACCGTTTTCTAGGGTTTGGGTCGAAAATGTCGGTTTGATTTGAGTTTAGCTCTCGTCCTTGCTTGAAAACGTTAGCCATGGTTTTTATAGTGCTCGCCTCGCTTGTCTTGCTGTCGTTGCGTGAAAACCCGACTTGTGGCCTCGATTTTCGTGCGTTTCGACTCGGAGGGTATTTTGGTCATTTTTGAAAACGTCCCGAAAATGGCTCGAAACTTCGGTGTAGCTTACCCATTAGCAGTGTAACGCGTTGGTGAGCTTGGTTTGTTGAAATGTGCGGGAAAAGTGGTTCGTTTGGGTGGAAAACCGTGTAGAAGGGGGTAAAGTCGGGGTTTTGCTCTGTTTTCGTTACTTAAAACGATCCCGATTGGCTTGGTTGTTTTGGAAGTGTTGTAGTATGCTAGGGTATAGGTTTGGGTGGCTTGTGTGCGAAAAACGGCCTGAAAAACCGTAATTTTCGTGTGTTTTGGTATAAGGGCCAATTTTGTCGAAATTTTTTGGTTCAAACTTGCCCGAATTCTCTCAGATTGTGTTTTCATGGCTAGTATGGTACACTTTTAGTCTTGTTTTTCAGAAATGTGTTGTTTGGAGGTGTTTTGGAGCGTTTTTGTAGTTTAGGCTAGGTTTCAAAGTCGCTTTTCCTCGCTTTCGTGCCAGATTAATGGAATGTATGGTAATGTATGTTGTCTGTGTTGGCTAGGGGGTTGTTTTGTGAGAAGTGGGGGCTTTTTGGTTTGAGTTATGGTCAGGAAAAGGCCGTTTTTGTAGTTTGGAGGTGTTTTGTAAAAGCTATTCAGTCGAGGTGTTCGGGACCTCGTTTTCGCATGAAGTTTTTTGCATAAGCTTATTGTGATTTATGGGTTGGGTTTGTGTCAGCAAATGTGAGTTTCTGGCTTTCTGTAGCGTTTTTCCCTCTTCTGCTATTTTGGTTTAAAAAGGCACGCTTCATTGTTTTGGCCAATTCTGCTGCTTTGCGCGTGCTTGCTCTTAACTTGATCGAGTAGGGCGTATATATCGATATCGTCTCATGGATTCGGTTTCTGTGTTTAGCCGCTCCGTTTGGCCTTATCTGTCAAAAATGGGCCTATGGCTTGCTTTTATTGCTTTGTCTTGATCTTTCTAGAATGATTTCTTTGTTGTCGTTTCTCGAGTATGCCTTTGAATCTTGTGCGGTGATCCTGCGCTTTCGGTTCTACTTCGGCTCCATGGACCAGGTCTTGGGCTGGAGTTGACTTTCTTTGCTCCGGGGCGAGCACACTCCTACTGGAGGATGCTGCGCGCTTGGAGGTTTCGACGGTCCGTCTCGGTCGGACTCTTGAGCTTTTCCTCGGCGCCAGGGTTTCTACGACGCCTTGGTGAGCTTGAGGTGCATTGCGGAGTCTCCTGCGCTACGCTAGTGGTGCTAGTCTTTGTTGGTGCGTCGCCTGGGCTTTCGCTGGTGGCCTGGGGCGTGGTCTTCATTCCTGGTGGTCTGAGCGCCCGATTAGTGGTCTTGGTCGTGGCGTTCCGCCGAATCGCCCGCTTCGGTAATGTGGTACGTGAGGAGACCGTCGTTGAGCGGACGCGGTCTTCTGGTGACGCTAGTGGTAGTGGAGCTGCTGCTGGGTCGTCGAGGTCTCCTGTTGGTGGTCGAGGTCAGGCCCAGGGTGTCGTCCCAGAGTCTTTGCAGGGGCGTGGACGTGGCGGCCGTGGGACGTCTGAGGCTCTGGGAAGCCGTGGCGGAGTCGGGCGTAGCGTGGGGGTCTTCGCGGCGTGGCGTGGCGGTCTTGGAGAGGCGCTGTGGCTCAGAGAGGGGCCGAGAGGTCGTGGTCTTCTGCTGCGGGCTTCGCGAGGGCAGGGGCCCGCAGCGTTGCCGGCGCTGCGGCTCTGGAGGGCCAGGTTAAGCGCGTGGTCGCGGTCGGAGGAACCAGGAAGAAGCGCAAGGTGGATGTGGCTTCGGTGAGGCGGCAAAGGCGGCCGAGGCGTCGAGCTCGTGTTCCGCCGAGGGTGGTGACGGACGCAGGCCGAGGTCGCCGGTGTTGTTGAGGAGGTTGGAAGCGAGGGGAGACCACAGGAGGTCACGCGAGGCGTGGTCGTGCTCGGTCCGGAGCTGCCTGAGGATCCTCCTGAGTCGGAGGAGTCTTCGAGTGACGAGGAGGAAGATCTTAGCGAGAGGCCCATGGGTGAGGTGTTGTCGAGGTTGAGGCTGCCGAGGCTGCGCGATCTTCTGCTGCCAGTGCCGCCAGCGATGCTCGATTTCTTCTTTGTCGGCTACTGCGAGGTGCCTTTGTGGCCAGGGGAGTCGAGTTGAGGGTCATGCTCGTGAGGCGAGTTCGGGATGAGCCTGAGGTGAGGAGAGGCTGAGGTGAGGTGAGGGCGGTGGCGCTTGGCTCGGGATGCGGTGCAGGCAAGTCTTGAGGCTGCGACCGAGGTTTTCATGGGGATGGTTGACGAAGTTGGGCGCGAGGCCTGACTATCTCACGGTCGCGCCAGGTCACAGGTGGCCCTGGGCTGGGACAGCGTGACTCTGGTTTGGAGTCCTCGAGCACTTGTCGATCCGGGTGAAGGTCGGCTTTCAGTTAGGCTCGATGAGGACCTTCTCTGGTTTCGGACGGTGTTTGGCGTCTTTGAGGGTAGGCTCACCAGGAGGAGCGGGACATAGTGCTTGGGGATGCCTTTCGGTCCCTTAGTGCGAAGTGGAGGGAGGTGCGGGAGCAGCGGGTGAGCAGCGCCTCCAGCGTGTAAGGCGTTGTTGGATAGGTTTTGGGATACGACCAACACCTTCCACATGCCTGGTTACGAGGTTGGCGTGACTCTTTCTTCGTGGGCGTTATTCTGGCCGCCTCATGGCGAGGGTGTACTTTGATCGGGGCGTGGCGACCTCCTATCGATAGCCCACAGTCGTAAGGCCTGATTAGCGACGGTTAAGCGCGGGAAGGACGAGGAGCACACGCGTTTGACCTGACGATATGGTTTCACGACTTCTTGAGGAGGAGGAAGAAGAAAGGGTCTACTCGAGCGAAGCGCCGGCCGAGCGTAGGTTGTGGTTGTGGTGGTTCCTGACGGCCACCCACTTTGGCGACAAGGGGGAGCGAGCGTCGACGGCTGTGTTGATGGCGCTGTCAGACATGTCACGGATAGGTGACTTTGGTGGGTGACTCGCTTTCTGGGTCCGCTGATCCAGATTACGAGGGACCTTGCATGCGTCCTGATCGGATTGACGAGGATTCGGATGTGTCGCTTGTGGGCCCTGGTCTTCTGATGGAGGTAGGGTTCGACTTTTGTAGTTTTTTGTTGTTTTGTTTTTGCTTTTCTTCCAGAACGTATGTTTTGTTTGCTTGCGGCTTGGTGCTATGCTCACTTCCCTCTCTGCTCCGGACACGCGTTCGGTGGCGGCTACATACCCGGCTTTCCATGCGTGCGACAGTGATCGGAGGGTATTGGCTGAACTATGACGCGGCTCGTGTGCGCCAGCGGGATGACGATGGATAAGGTGCGGTGGTCGTGGTTTTGTACTTTGGTCTTTTGTAGCTTGTTTTTGGGTTTGTTTTGTTTTTGTGGTTTACAATTTGGTTTTGTTTTGTAGTTCGCTCGCGACCCTTGGAGGAATTTACGGCGTTCCTCAGGCGATTGCTGACTCGCTTTGGTCCCCTTGACGGTGGCGGTGTACATTGAGACCCGATGCGGATCGTCTTGGTTCTTGAAATGGCGTCTGTCTGCGCAGAGCGGGTCGCGGCGGCTTCATCGCACTGCTCCTCGCCCTCGGTTTTGTTCGTGGAGGCGCGACGCTAATGAGCGTCGTGGCGTGTATCACGCGGTGAGTCCGACTCCTTCTTTGCGGCCGGGATGAGGATTACGTGACTTGGGCCTGGCGATGCCCTTCTTGTATTTGTGATCGAGGTATGCTTGTTTATCCTTTCGCTTGTATCTGTTTGGTTCTAGGAAGCAAAAATTTATCCTATTTTTGTTTTGTAGCGACGTGACCACGACCTTGAGTTCCGGCCTCCTCGGATTCGTTGAGGACTCCGGTTGTTCACGAGGTTGCTCTCGTTCGATCGTCTTTGCGGCCTCCACATGCGTGGTCACTGATGCGGGTCTTGAGAGGTGGGATCCGCGCGTGAGAAAGGTATTAACCCTCCTCTTTGTACAGCATGAGTATTATGTAGTATATAGCCCCCAGTTTGAATAAGATTTTTTTTTGTAAAATCCTTAGTCAAACTCTGTTGAAGCAGGTTTTTGATTATAGCCCCCAGTTTGAGTAAGATTTTAGTGTAAAATCCTTAGTCAAACTCTGTTGAAGCAGGTTTTTGATTATAGCCCCCAGTTTGAGTAAGATTTTAGTGTAAAATCCTTAGTCAAACTCTGTTGAAGCAGGTTTTTGATTATAGCCCCCAGAAAGCTAAATTGATTTCTCGCATTGTTGCAGGTGACAGCTGAGGTCCACAGGAGGCTCTGGCGGGCGGCAAACCGATGGCGGGCGGTCGTGAACGAGAAAGTTGTTGACGCTTGCAGGGCGCAGAAGGAGACGGCCGAGGCGCGACTTGAGTTAGCCAGGTCGTGGTGAGAGCGGGCGAGATCGGTCGAAATGGAGAGGTCGCGCATGCCGAGGAGCCGGGCGAGGTCGGCAGAGCCGGAGGGTCGATATCTGGGGAGGCTGGATAGGGCACGTGCTGAGATTGATTCCCTGCGTGCTGTCTTGCAGCGTCGTGACCAGTCGTAGTAGGCTTGGACTTTGTATATTTTGGACTTTGTATTATGAATATTAGTTTTTGTTTTGTGTGGTTGGTTTTTGGATTTGTGTATGGTTGATTTTTTTTGGTTTTGTGGGTGTTTATGGTTTTTATTTGGTTATTTTGTCTTGTTGCGAAAAATGCACTTCTGCGTCGTAGCCGGGTCTGAAATCCTTGCGTATTTGCTTGCCGAGCGTACCTGCAAAACATTGTTAGTCGTGAAAGCATATATATGTGTCTCGATTGAGACTGACTCGCTAATGACCGATTTAAATGCGAAATGAAGAGTTTTTGAAAAATGCTGGTTAGGACATACTTTAGACTCGTAAAAGACGCGTTTTTGACATAGTAAAAATGTGGGCTAAGACGACGTTTTGAGACGAAAATTGTGAATGTGAAAATCATATTTTGTGTTGTGTTTGATTTTTGTGTGATTATCGTATTTTGTGAAAAAGAAAATACGAAAGAGCGGAGTCGACACAAGAAATCGAGACGACGTCGGGACCGTAAACGCTTGTCGGTTAAGAGGTCGGTAAAAATTGTAAATGGTTAATAAGTTAAGGAGTATAGGGTATAGGTGTGTAAGAAGTGTAAGAAATCGAATAATTTTGTCAGAAAGAAAAAGAAAATCGCCTGTAAACAGGCGATTTCATTTTTAATCGCTTGCTTCTGCGATTAGAATTTTGTTTTGTGGTTTTTGTTTGATTTATTTTAGTCGCTTGTTCACTAGCGCTTAAGTTTTTGTGTTGTATTTCGTCTTGCCAATCTCGGCTATAAAAGGAGGGCTAAGTTAGTTCATTTCACTCATCCTCTCGTCTTCTATTCTCGATTTTCCAAAAATATTCAGAATATTTACGGAACATTCGTCGAGTTATGGAGAGTTTTGAAGGAAACTTGCGTCGTTGGTGTGCGTCCTTGTCGGGCATCGAAGAAGCTTTTGAAAGATTGCGGAGTTGGCGTATTTCGTGGGCTAAGGCAGGTTCGAATGGAGTACGAGTTCCTGGACGCTTGTCTTGAGTATTGGGACCCAAGCCTTCATGTGTTCCGCTTTCCTTGCGGAGAGGTTTGCCCTTTAGTCGAGGAGTTTGGAGCCATTGGCGGGTGGACGCGTATTGGCCTTCCTGTATGTGTCAGGCAGGAACTTGGCTACAAGAGGCAGGTTCAGAATTATCTCCAGATGACCCGTGATGAGGTGGAAGAGTTATTTGTTGGGAACCGTATCAACCTCTATCGTTTGTGTCAATGGTTTAGGAATAATGCAAACGGGCATATCTCTGCTGTGGCTAGGAGAAGGGCTTTGGCTTTTTGCTTGGTTCATTGCTATATGTTCCCGGACTCTGTGTCCGAGGGGTTGTTGGGAGATCCGCGTTTAATTGCTGTCGTGGAGCAGATGGAAATAGGTTGCAATCCTTCTGCTTTGATTCTGGCTGAGACGATCCTTGGATTGGACGACCGGGCATGTAATAGGGAACATGCGTACCGAGGGTGTCCATTGATCCTCCAGGTGTGGCTGATGGAGCGTCTAAGTGTGTTGAACGACCTTGGCTTTGATGGCGAATATATCGCAGGAGGCGTTACCAATCGTTACATGCGATGGTCGGGTCCAGACGAGCGCCCTAATGACTATTTCCGAAGTTCATGAGGTCATGTGCCATCCGTTGGTCGGTATCCTGGTGGGGAGTGGTCAGTGTGACGGCGAGCGCAGTAGGTGATGGCCCCTCTGGGGTCCTATTGTGTGGGTTCGAGATGGGGGTTTACATCCATCCCTGCGCGAGTGAGGCGGCCAGATAGGGTATGCCTGATTCATTCCTGGCCAGGACACGAAGGTACAGGACATGGTTGTGTTAAATAACCAGGTGGCCGACGAGTGGGTCGATGGTTGGACTGGCGCGCCCTAAGTGGCTTGTGGGTGGTACTCTGGACGATCCGGGTGTCGAGGGCTTACTCCAAATGGACCGTTGCTGAAAGTGCTGTGGAGAGGGCTCGTCTTCGTGCCATAGAGCTTAACGAGCCTCCGCCGACGTCCGCCTACGACCCGATCCGCTTTGGACGCAATAGTGGTAGGGGTGGCGCTTCGAGCTCGGTGCCTCTCTCGGCGGCTGAATGCGTGTTCGGTCGTCGCCGTATTCCAGGGCCAGGTGCTCCGGATCGTCATGGTAATGTTGGGGGTCGCCGTAGGGGTTGAGGGTTGGTGCTCCCCTATCCAGCTGGAAGGTTTTGAGTCTGCTTCGGAGAATAGCCTGGTTTTAGTTTGTGTGAGCTTTGTTAGTATTATGTTCATATTATGTTGTATTATGTAATATATTACCTATCCTAAACCCGATGTACATGCCGGGACTCGTATTGTAATATATAGTGTTTGTTAGTGTATTTCTAAGGTCGTAGTTATGCTCCTATGTTTGAAAAATCCAAAATGTAACCGTTCTTTTTAAGATTAATAAAAATCAGGTTTTTATTTACGACTTTGCCTCATTTTGCTTGTTATTTTGTGTGAAATTCCTTGGCTCTAATCTTTTTTCAAAGGTTTAGAATGCAAGCATGGTTTTTGTTGTTTTTAGGGAATTTTTTGTTGACTATTCCCTCGACTTTTTTAAGCTTTGGGTTTGTCGTTTTGTGTTGAATGTCGTTCTTTTCACCCTTAGGTTAAAAAACGAATTTTTGTGTTGACTATGTCCTTGGCCTTTTTAAGCTTTTAGACGCGTCATTTTTGTGTTGAATATCGCCTTATGTTAACCCATTAGGTTATGAGACGGTTTTTGTGTTGACTATATCCTCAGCCTTTTTAAGCTTTGGACGTGTCATTTTTGTGTTGAATATCGCCTTATGTTAACCCATTAGGTTATGAGACGGTTTTTGTGTTGACTATATCCTCAGCCTTTTTAAGCTTTGGACGTGTCATTTTTGTGTTGAATATCGCCTTATGTTAACCCATTAGGTTATGAGACGGTTTTTGTGTTGACTATATCCTCAGCCTTTTTAAGCTTTGGACGTGTCATTTTTGTGTTGAATATCGGTTGTGCTTTTTACAAAGCTGCCTACGTATCCACGAAAAGTGGAATCAAACCGGCGTAGTTCGAGAATGTATGTTTAAGGGCATACCGGCCCATGAATTGTGTTTGCTTTTTTTTTTTTTTTTTTTTTTTTTTTGTGGTGAATGTGCACGTTTAGGGGCATGCCGGCCCATGAGCATGTTTAAGGACCTGCCGGTCCAAGAATTGTGTTTGGTGGATGCATGTTTAGGGGCATGCCGGCCCATGAATTGTGTTTGCTTATGGAATGTGCACGTTTAAGGGCATGCCGGCCCATGAGCATGTTTAAGGACCTGCCGGTCCATGAATTTGCTTTTGATCTTTGTGGAGAGAAGGAGCAGGTTTAGGGGCATGCCGGCCCATGAGCATGTTTAAGGACCTGCCGGTCCATGAGCATGTTTAAGGACCTGCCGGTCCATGAATTGTTTTTTGATTTTTGTGAAAAGAGAGAGCAGGTTTAGGGGCATGCCGGCCCATGAGCATGTTTAAGGACCTGCCGGTCCATGAGCATGTTTAAGGACCTGCCGGTCCATGAATTGTGTTTATAAAATTGTATTTTACAGATACATTGCAAGGGGTTTTTAGGGGTAGTATTTCTTGAGTTGATCGAGGTTTGTGGCGAGGTTGAACTCTTGGCCGTCGAGGTCGGTTAGTTTGACTGCTCCGCCAGTGAAGATTTCCTTGACGAGGTAGGGCCCAGCCCAGTTAGGCTTGAATTTTCCTCGTGGGTCGACTGGAAGTGGTGCCCGGACTGATTTTAGTACGAGATCACCTACTTTTATGTGTCGTGGCTTAACTCGTTTGTTGAATGCTCGTTGTAGCCGGGCTTGGTACATTAAATGCGGTGCTTAGGGAATGCACTGGCGTTCATCAAGGAGCATGAGTTGTTAAATGCACTGCTTCACGGGCCCATTCTCGCTTCGGGATGCTACTTTCCATTAGTATGCGTAGAGATTGTATTTCTATTTCCCTTTGGTTGGGCGGCTTCCATGCCGTAGGTGAGAAATAGGGGTCATGCCTGTAGGGGTTCGGATGGTAGTCACGGTATCCCAGTGCATATGGTATTTTGTTAGGCCAATCTTTGCGGTATCGATCATTTTTTCGAGTATGGTGGCATTTGTTTTGTTTCGCTTCAACGGCTCCATTGCTTTGGGGTCGATAGGGTGAGGATTTGTGATGCTGGATGTTGTATTTTGTGAGTATGGCTTCGGTCTCGCGTTGAAAGTGTGAACCTTGATCGCTGATGAACTCGTGGGGTATGCCATATCGGCATATGATGTTCGTCTGGATGAACTTGGCGACTTCCTTGGAGCCAAGGGTCCGAAAAAGACACCGCTTCTACCCATTTAGTGAAGTAGTCGATGGCCACCGGCGACGAAGCGGTGACCTCTGCTCGATGGGGTGGACTTTTCCTATCACGTCGATGCCCCAGGTTGAAAAGGGCCAGGGTGAGGTTAAGCTGTATAGTGGTGAAGGTGGTACATGTTGGACGTTGCTGAAAATTTGGCAGTTGTGGCAATGCTTGACGTATTGGATTCAGACTGCTTCCATGGTCGCCCAATACCATCCTAGCCGTAGGATTTGTTTACTGAGTGCTCGGCGTTCATGTGGGGTCCGTGATTCGCCATCATGGATTTGCGTGACGATTTCCTGCCCCTTCTTGTAGTCGACACATATGAGCAGTGTCCCTTGTGGTGTCTTCTTGAGTAGTTGTCCCATCTCTAGCACAAATTGGGAAGCTAGGAGTCTGATAGCCCTCCGTCCGCTTATCGATTGTCGGGTGGGTAGGTGTTGTCTGTCTTGTAGTTGATTATGGCTTGATACCACGGCTGCATGCGCTTCGGCCGTCCAGGTCAATGGTATGGATGTAAGCCGGTTCGTCTTTCGACGATGATGGGTAGTAACTTCATGTCCGGTGGCATGTTCGGGAGGGATGAGAGTTTTGGCGGTCGCGTCGGCAAGAACCGGTTTTCTTCCCTTGGGAGGTGATAGAACTTCAATGCACGATCGAAGTTGGCTAGGAGTTCTTGTACTTTTGCTTGGTATTTGGTGAGGGTTTCGCTCATGATCTTCCATGCCCACATCACTTGATTTATGATGAGGAATGAATCTCCATGTACCGTAGGTTCTTTATCTTGAGAGTGATGGTCGCTGCGCAGCTATAAATGCAGCCTCGTACTCGCGTGGCGTTGTTAAATAATCAAGTCGAGCTTGATTGAGAGTGGAGTATGATCGCCGTTTGGGGATATTAGAGTATTCCGACTCCATAGCCCCGGTAGTTTGACGCTCCGTCGAAGTATAATTGCCAGTACTCCCTCTCTATGGCGAATATCCCGTCGTCCGGAAACGACATTGTATCGATCATGGGTTGTTCGATGATGGCATTTTCTGCGAGGAAGTCCGAGACCGCTCTTCCTTTGATTACTTTCAGAGGGAGGTACTTGAGTTCGTACTCGGCGAGAAGCAGAGTCCACCTGGCCATACGTCCGTTTAGGACTGGTTTTTCAAATAGGTATTTGAGGGGGTCCATTAGGGAGTAGACTCTTGTTGTGCTAGTGAGAAGGTAGTGCCTGAGCTTTTTGGTTGCCCAGACCAGTGAGAGGCAGCTTTTCTCGACTGGTTCATACCGAGTTTCGTAATCGTGAAACCTTTTGCTAATGTAGTAGATGGCCCGTTCTTCGTTGTTGACTTCTTGGGCAAGCATGGCTCCCATGGCGTCTGGCGTAGTCGTTAAGTATAGCGATAGTGGCAAGTCCTTTAGCGGGGGTACCAGAACAGGCGGGTTTGTGAGCAGGCTTTTGACTTTGTCGAATGCTTGCTGGCAGTCATCGTCCCACTTTGTATGCTCTTCCTTCTTCAACTTTTTGAAGATTGGTTCACAGATCATGGTGAGCTTACTGATGAACCGGGAGATATATTGGACTTGTCCCAAGAAACTCCTTACTTCGTCGATGTTGCTTGGCGTCTTCATGTCCATTATTGCTTTGATTTTGGTCGGGTCTATTTCGATCCCGCGCTGGCTTACTATGTGACCCAGCAACTTGCCTGATGTGACCCCAAAGGTGCACTTCTGTGGGTTTAATCGCATCTTATACCGCCTGATTCGGGTGAAGAATTTTCGAAGGTTTGTGATGTGGTCATTCCTTTCTTTTGATTTTACGATCATGTCGTCGACGTATACCTCAACCTCTTTATGCATCATGTCGTGGAGCAAGGTAGTGGCAGTGCGTTGGTAGGTAGCGCCGGCATTTATGAGCCCAAATGGCATGACTGTGTAGTGATATGTTCCCAGGGGGTTCTGAAAGTGGTTTTGGCATGTCGTGTGGTGCCATTTTGATTTGGTTGTATCCTGCATATCCATCCATGAATGACAGTAAGGCGTGGTCTGCTGTGTTATCGATCAGGATGTCCATGTGAGGTAGTGGGAAGTCATCTTTGGGCGAGGCTTTGTTTAGGTCCCTAAGTCGGCACACACTCGTATCTTTGCTTTTTCTTCATAATCGGTACCATATTGGAGACCCGGTCACGAGTATTCGATGACTTGGATGAACCCGACTTGCGTTGCACCGATCTCTTCTTTGACCATGAGAGACCATTCTGGTTTGATGCGTCGGAGCTTCTGCTTGACTGGTTTGCTACCCTGCTTGATCGGGATGCGGTGTTCGGCTATCTCGCGGTCTATGCCGGGCATGTCCTTATATGACCAGGCAAAGACGTCCTTAAACTCTGCGAGGAGCTTGGTATAGGTGGCCCTTTCGTCTGCGCTCAGGGAAGCCCCCAGTTGTAGTTCTTGAGCTTCTTCGGGTGTTCCTATGTTGATGGTCGTGGTGTCTTCAATAATGGGGTCCTGTTCGGGTTTTGAGACAATACTTGCAATGTATCTATATAATGCAATGTTATTTAGTTTAAATTTATCGCAATTATTAGAAAAAGTAGGGTTTAAATGAGGCAAAGAGTAATCAAAAACTTTCATGTTATTAATGTTATCAAAAGCGGTTACATTTGAAGATAGCCCAGACGAGGGAGCTTTGGACAACCTTAATGACTCTAGTTCTGTCCTAAGACTTACTACATTAGGAAAATGATCGAGTAACCTAGCCGATTTTTAGAAAATTGGCGTCATGATGACGCAGGACCCTAGACTCTAGGTGCAGGTGCTTGAATTGGGACTTCCCTGGGCACTGGTAGATTGGGTGGCATTTTCTTCAAGCTTCAGCTGATGGAGGGCGGCTCGAAAATGTGAGGCTTTTATGGTGATAACCTCGTTGTAAAAGGGATTTTAACCTTCCGGTGGAGAGTTGATGTTATGGCCGATGGCGTGAATCCATGTCCTCCCTAGTAACATATTATGCAGCAGGGGATGTCCATGAGTTAGGAATTCGGTTTTGTCTTGATGAATCCTGTAATGATGGGTAATGATATGATTCCTTCTATGCCAGCGGGATGTCTGAGTAAATGCGCTCTTATGCTGTTGGAGCAAGGGGTGACATCACTTTCCTTTAGTCCTAGCTTGAGGGGGGTTGTTAGGGGCAGGATATTGTTCGCGGAGCCGTTGTCAATGAGGGTAACAGGTAGCACCATATTCACGACACTCTACGGTTATGTAGAGTCTTTGGGTTGTGTGGATCTTGAAAGGGTGGTAGATCTGCGTGGGAGAAAGTTATGGCACCTGGTAGCCAATCCCGGACAATGCGGTCAATGAGTTGTGCGGGGAGGATCTCCTTGGTATCTTGCCATGTCGTGCTAAAGGAAGAATTTGTTGGTTATGGGTAGGTTAGTCATATCCTTGACTATGCTCTTGTCTTTGCTTGTGCGTTTGGGAGGAATCCGGCGGTATTTGTAGGTTTAAGGGAGGCTGATCACGGACCTTGATGAGGGATTTGGGTGAAAATTTCCTTAGGTCCTCGTGTCTTGGTTTTGTTCTCGTCCTAGCTTGGCGAATGTAATCAATGTTGCTACCGTTGTCGTTGATCTTTGCCGAAAAGGGCGTTGACCTGCGTGATTGCTTGCGGGAGCCAGGAGGGGGTGATTGAGGATGGGGTGAGCTCTGCGAAAATGGGGCGAGCAAGGGAGGTGTCATCTTGGCTTTGATGATTTAGGGGCTATGCTTGGCTTATCGATTGTTTCGTTGTCGATCATGTCTTGGATCACGTTCTTGGCGGAAAGCAGTTCTCGTGTCATGTCCCTTTCCCTGTGGAATTCGCGATCACGAGTCCTCGTGCCATGATAACGCTTCTTATCCTCAGGTGGTATAGTGGTGGGTTTGGGAAGATGGAGAATGTTCCTCTTCACGAGCTTCTCTAATGCTTTCGAGTAGGACATAAAGAGGGTCGAACCTTCGTCATTTGTTGCAGCGAAATGGTCGGTGATGATGACCTGGGTGAAGCGAGGAATGGGTTGTGCTAGGAATACCGGGTCGTCTTTGCTAGTGCCTTGAGTTTATAGCGTCATACTGATCCGATCCAGCATTGCGATGGGAGAAGCATTTGTCTGGTGGCCCTGATGCGAAGTTTTGGCTAGCTTGTATTTGTGAATTTCATCTTCCAGGGATCGGATTCTTTTGATGTGTCGAGCGGATTCTTCGGCGAATAGTCTTGCGTTCTTCTCGGTTTCGATCTTTTGCATGGCGGCGAGATGTTCGAACAAAGCGGTGAGATTGGCTACCGTGTGGTCGGCCCGCCTTACGTGCTCGGTGATCGTCATTAGCGGAGGAGGTGGTGGAAAGGTAGTTTCGTCATTTGCGAGGTTGAAACGGAAATTCATCTTGTGTTCGAGAGCCGGGTATTCAGGGTTTTTCAATGAGCGGACCTGACAAAGTTTTTCAAATCTTTAGTGATTCTAAAAGAGAAGGAAAAGACCCAAATGAAAAATCACATTCACGACCAAAGGAAGACACAAAAGCGTAAAAAGTGGGTGACTTGACTTGACTCGTGTTTTTAGCTTTTAAAAGGACACGGGAAGCTTTTGAGATAGAGGTGTGTTAACACGTCCCTATTCTCGAGGTAAGAAAATTTGTATGATCATAATCTGATCAACCCAGTTTGGCGGTATGTTGCCGGGGGTCTATCATTGGATTACGATAAAAGAGGATCAGACCGAAGTAGCGATAGGCTAACCGACCTGAGGATGTTAAAATTGGGTAAAAGGTGATCAATTGTTCACCTTCTACGTGTGACTCGGGGTTTTAAATCAAAAATGACGATAAGTCACCTGATTCAAAGAGTAAATCAACGGGTCCGCATTTGAACAAGCCCGCGTTTTTTTTGTTTTTGAGAAAAAAAGATTAAATCGGGATGACTAAAGAGTCACTCGACTTAGGACTAATTCTAGAGTTCTAAAAGTTAATTTCAGTTAAAATCTCCGAAATGAATTGACATATTCGGGTTTTTGCTTTGTGAAAGACTTTTAGCAATAAATGCATTATGACGATACGTCAGTCGCATAATTCATTTACGTTTTGAAAAGGACCTGGGATATAGTGGTTATCCTAGGTCGGTTTTAAATGTAGCGGCATTTTATTTATTAAACTCAAATGACTATAGGTCAAAGAGCCTAGCAGTGTTCTAAAAAGTATGACCTTTTTTGAAAAAAGTTTGAAAAAGCAATTTCAAAGATGGGCGTATTTTAAAAGTATAATGCCTAGAAAAAGTTTTGCATGCAGAAAGTTTTGAAAGACTACTATAGTGAGGGTACTATAGCCGCACTTGTACATATAAACCACGAGGTTTTTGGTTTATAGGGTAAGGTTCCCTCAGGTCATTCATGACGTTTAGGTAGGGGCACATGAAGAGTACACACGTCTTAGGTGTGAATTCAAGACGGGCCCTAGAGCGTTCGAGTTTGGTAGTTCACGATCGTTTGTGCGGATGCCGTACTTGTAATCGTGGAGGGTGAGAGAACAGGGTGTCGGAGTTACCTCGCTTATGAAGCGAGGATTCTTGAGGCCGTTCCTCGAGGGTGTGGTTTGAATCGGGAGGATTCGACTCAGCGTATTTTGCCCAAATATCGAAGCGTAAATGTTTTCAAAGTTTCAAGCTTCACTTCTTTATGATTTTAAAATAAAGAAAAACAAGTTTTTCAAAAATAATAAAAATCAAGCTCGTCCCAGTGAGTCGCTTGGTGAAGATGCAGGGAAGAAACCTATCGACGGCGCCAGTCCTCGCCGTCTTGCGTAGAAGCGGAATCGCCTCGCTTGAGGAAAAAAAGGGGGATGCGAAGTTTGCTAAAAATGGGGGGGATCATCGCATGAATTTGAGGTCAAAAAAGAAAAGTATGAAAGTCTTTTTTGAAATGTATTTTCGGGGTCGCCACCAAATATTAAAGGAATTTGGGACCTATTCAACGCGTCTTGAAATACAAGACACGAGTGTCTCTGATTTCAAGGGGCGTCGATACCTAAAAATCTAAGGTTTGAAACCAGAGGAGGGGTTCGGAGTGAGGTTACTTTTCGAAAGTTTTGACAAAATGAGTTTTGAAAACAGTGATCAAAAAGCCTACGTAAGAGTAGTCTCTACTAATTTGAAAACATTTGCTTAATTTCGATATTTGGGCTAAAAGTCACGCTACGTACAAGTGCGAATAAACATGACTCGACTAAAATGCATAAATAATGTAAATTGTCAAAATAATGACATATTGCTATAGGAAATGTACGTTAAATAATAATTTATTGACTAAATTATTACTATAGACGTTATTTTCCGACCTCGTATTAGAATTTGTGAAAAACCCTCAGTTTTGACATGCTAAAAGACTACATGAAGCGGTACAATTTAGTGTTGGATCCGTGATTCTAGTCGTTATTTAATGCATGAATGAGGACTTGCATAATTATAAAAGTAGCGTCGGTTTGCTTTAGTGATAATGAGTCGTTTATTTATGCGATATTGGCGGGGTTTAGGCGGATTATGAATAAATTGCTCTGGCAGAGTATTACGAATACGGCCGCTAGTGCCAATATCGGGTTTGGGGTTAATGTAACCCCATTGTCAGGAGTCTCAAACGTCTAGCAGTAGGTAAAATGTTTACCTTTCGAAAATGTAAAGACGGTATTTTTGAGTGGATTTTGTGAATAGTATATAAGTGCTAAAAGCAGGGTATTGAAAATGAATGAAGTGGGTTGGTATTTATAGAGTTTGGTGGTTTACGTGGGATAGCAAAACTTAATCGCTCAATATCAGCGTTTAAGTTTGCTTGAGTTAGATATTTTTGAAGAAAAATCAAAAAGGCGGCTGGTACAAAACAAAATTAAATCGCTGTTGACGACGATTGTATTTTTAATCGCTGTCAACCGGGCGATTTCATTTTTGTTTTGGTGAAATTTGTTTATGCCGCCATTTGGTTTTGGGGGTTTGATTAAGTAATGATTATGTTTTGTTGTTTACTTATGAGCTAAGTCTTTGTTCGATTTTGGTCAGAATTTAGGTTTTAGTGTTTCGGTTTTTGTCGTGTTTTTCGGTTTTGGCTTGAAATAAAATAATATTAGGTTATATTATTTTATGGTTTCATAAAACCTAACTTTGTGAAAATGTGACACGGGACGCACTTTGGCCCGTTTTGAGTGTTGTGTTAGTGTGCGTTTTTGGGTCGTTTTTGTAAGTTTGGTAGTTTTGTAGCTAGTTGAAATTTGTTTTTGTGGCTTGGCTTAATAAAACGTTCCTATATTGTGTTCGTGTTACGCTCATGATGACTAAAATTGACATTCATTTTCATGATTATGCAAATCCAAATTAATA
The DNA here is from genome assembly GCA_023091065.1 of Dianthus caryophyllus. Taxonomy (NCBI): domain Eukaryota; kingdom Viridiplantae; phylum Streptophyta; class Magnoliopsida; order Caryophyllales; family Caryophyllaceae; genus Dianthus; species Dianthus caryophyllus. The sequence goes on from CM041521.1 coordinate 13,316,165, forward strand.
CGCTAAAAATGACTAATACGTTTTAGACACTTTTGTACCGTTTCGACTCTTTTAAAAGCATGTATGAAAGTCCTTTTCATCATCGGGTTTGTTTTTTTTGGGGGGGTACGGATACGGGTATCTACAGGACTAAAATGAACCATCCACGATACCATTATTTTAAAAATGAAAAGCGCTAAATTTAGTACATAGACGACTAAATTTAACTAAGTCTCAGTTTAAAATAAATATCATTGATCACTTTTTACAAACCAAACTTAACGTTTTTAAAACTAGACTTTTAAAATATTTCCAAAAATCACTAAGTACAAAACGAACTTAACGACTTTGAAACTAGAAATTTATACTTAGCAAATAAAAAGAAATCTAAGTTTATACTTAGGAAAAATATCAATGTATAAGAATACTTATAAAATACTTATGAAATACGTATAAATATAAAGATACGTACAAGTATAAGAATACGAATACGTATAAAAATACGTATAGAATACGAAGTATAAAAATACGAATACCTATAAAAATACTTATAAAATACGATGAATAGTGAATAGTGAATAGTGAATAGTGAAAAGTGAATAGTGAAAAGTTTACGAAACTTGTAAAACAAGTTACGTCTTAAAATTCAAAGATATTTCAAAACTCAAAATTTGAAATATTGAAAATAATTGAAAATTTTACTAAGTATAGAAAAATTTAAAATGAATAAGTAAATAACTTAAAGTGTTTTTGAAAAACACTTAAATAAAATTGGACATACTAATAAACGTTTCAATATAGAAACTTAAAAACGTTAATAATTAACAACACTTCAAATAATAAACGAACGTGTTATGTGATCATATCCAACCGAATAAAATACTTAAACGTTTGACGATGAGACTAGGAGAGTCTAGTAACATGTGATATGTAATATCAAATAAATAATAAACATTGAGTAAGTTAAATAAAAGGTCAAACGCTTGAGCCTCCGATATGAAAACGTCAATCGTAAGTGAAGTGGGGTTAAGATAGTCTTGTGGGGATACCACAATCTCGATCTACGGCTTGGGTCATATCGAATAGTGTGGTTTAAGCCGTGACCTTATTGCTTAGTGCATCCTGCCCATGCCGTTACGCCTTAAGTCATATAGCCAAAGCCGTACAAGATAATGAATATGCCAACTCTTTTGGGTCAGGCTTTAGGAAATAGTCGTTTTATCCAGAGTTAAGGTGCTTTATGAATAGCATAGCCTATTCTTAAAGTGGATATTAGTGTATGCATACTAGACTAGGGTTTTATTCCCCTATTTCGCTAAAGTTACCAGGGCCACCGTGACATTATATGCTTAGTGCATCTTGCGGTTACATCTCCTTGCCGTGTTTCGTTCTTAGTGGGCGCGACACTTGCATTCGTTCTTACCACATGTACAGGATCACTTGACGAGATTGTATCGAAGTGCGAATCATTTGAACACTAGAAGATGAGATGCAAGTACTATAGTATTCGGCGTGGTTTACGAGTCGAGTAAGTCGCTGCACTATGGTAGTGAGATGCAAGCGACTAGAGTACAATGGCCTACTCAGTGGTCAGGCTCGTAAGCAGTATGTGTTGTTTGTTGTATGATTAATTGAGAATGAGTGCGTACCATCTTTGAAAACTAAAGACCACAAATTTCTGAAGTGAATCGAGTCTGCATGATGTGAATGATACTATATCCACGTCTGTTTGCGATATGATATTGCGTTGTAATCTTGTTGAATTATTGTGATACTATTGTTATGACATTATATGTTATTTGCCTTCATAACTGAATATCATGCTTATATGATTTATCGCTTTAAACCGCATGCTTATTATGACTTATATGTCTTTATATGCTATTTGTATTAAGCATGTTTATGTTTTTATCATAACGTTATAGTTATAAAGCGATAGTAATAAACCAAAGTAATTGAAATCGAGGGTAAGTATGAGCATAGCTAGTCACTGTCCGCTCAGCGGGCATCCCCCCATCAGTTTATTGTGCAGGATGATCGTGGACCGGGAGTTGGATTTTGGACGGGGCCACGAGATGTTTTATTGCTTTACTTTTAGTTGTTTTTGAGAGTTTGTAATATATAACCTATACTCTTCTAAATTCCGTACTTAGAGTTGATTTATTCAACTCTTGAACGATGTTTGTAATATTTGGGTTTTATGTATAATTAATGACGCTGGTTTAAGACTTAATTAATTTCCGCCTTAGTAATTAAAGTCGACTAAAAACCAGGTTGTTACAAACTTCCTCGACAAGATCGCCATTGTAATACCCCGTATTTTCGTAGTCGGTATTTTTGATTCATTTATATTATTTTGGAGTAGTAAGATTATTTTGAGCTCTTAGCGAGTTTTAATTTCAAATTCGGAGGTATAGCATGTGTATGCTCGTTGGTTTCGTAAAAATGGTGAGATGCGGAAAAGTTTGTTGGTTTAACTTGGCGAGGGTTATTTTAGACTTGAATTGAGTGAGTGTCGGGTTTATTTGTGTTGAACATAGTTTGACCCACAGAACCTCACTTTATGGGTCCTTTTAAGTAGAAAACCAAGACAAAGATCATCCTCCGAGTAGTGAGTTTTACTCCCCCCAAACCCATTTGGGTTTTCTTCGTTTCTCACCCGATTTTGACGATTTTTGTTGCTACGCGATCCTCTTTCCTTCCTCAATCTATCTACCCTAGTTTCCATTTGTTGGTTTTATGTTCTAGACATTATGTTCTAGAACAAGTTGTAGAGACATTATGTTACAGGGTTTTATGAGTTTGTAGTTTTTATGCTATGTTAGTTCATAGCTTGTTTCATATGAGTAATGGGGAGTGTTTTGGTGTGTTTTGGGTGATGTAGAGGACCAATTCTTGGAAGAGCTCCTTTGACTTGGGTGTTGACTCATATCCTCTTTAACCAAGGTAAGGGCTATTCCCTTACTTAGCTTATGGGTGTAATTGCGTGTGTGTTGTGATGTATTGTGTATTGTTATAACTTGTTAATGCCTTGGTTGTAATGTGTGTGATAATGTAAGTTGTATGTGTGATTGATTCTATGAATTCCTCCTTGATGAATGTGGAGCATGAGTAGTTTAAGTTGGTTGTGATGGGTATGATTATTGTGGTTTGTGAAATGATGGCAGTTTGTTGTTGTTGGGGCCGAATTGTTGTGAAGCCCTTCTTGGGCCGTGATTTAAGGGAGGGCCGTGAGGCTCCATGGTGTTGTGTCGTGATGTTGGATGCTCGGGGTCATGACCGAGCACCACGTGATTGTTATGAAATGGGGCCGTGTAGGTCGTGTAAGGAATTTGTGCATATGTATGTGAATTGTGTTATTGTAATCGTTGTATGGTGATAATATTGATTGTGAAAGTGAATGTTTGGTTTGTATGAAGGTTAGTTTATAAATTGTGTAATTGGGAGGTAATGGTGGTGAATGTGTGTATGCGATCCATGGTTTGATATGAGCTTGATGGTCTTGTGTTATGTCGTATGCACGAGTAGGGATGTTACATTGTTTTACCTTGTATAGATATATATATATATATATATATGTATGTTGTTCTCTTGCCATGACGTTCTGTGTGGCCCGATAATTTGGGTCTGTGTGCCCGGTGATTTGGGTCTATGTGGCCCGGTGATTGGGGTCTGTGTGGCCCGGTGAATCGGAGGAGTGATGATTAGAGGAGGTGTGGAGTGTTGACGATATGGTAAGTCCCCTGTGTGGAGTTACATAGTGGGGTCCTTGTCCATGCTTGTTGATTTGAGAATGTTTGATAGACGTCCGAGCTAGTACACCTTGGAATACTTCTAACTTGAATGAGTAAAGGCTACCTATATATTTATTTAAGCTTACGTCTCACGCTTTAAGTTTTCTTTATACTCTAGCTTCCTTGCATATCTTTTAAGTGGTTGTAAGGCTAACTAGGTTTATTGTTGTCTTTTGTTTGTTGTTGTAACACCCCGTGTTAATCTAAAACAATAATTAGCTATCGAATATTAATTTCAAGTCTTAAATCTAGACTTAATCTTTTAACCTTCCAAAATCGCGTTTTAGCAAAAACTTTCTTTTTGAAAAATTTATCGACTTCTGCAACTTTTGAAAAATTTCTTGAATAATAAAATAAATATTTTAGTCTTAGAATTCAAAAGTAGAGATATTTCGAAAAATCGTCAAACGCGCACACATTAACTTTTACCGTCTTTGCCGCCCGACTTTTTAAACCCGATTTATTTCGTAAAAACATTTTAAATATCGGGGGAACATTTTCTTAAGCCAAATAGTGTTGTGTTTAATGTGATGATGATGTCTCCTTATTTCTTTTTTTTTTTTTGCTGGCTCTCCTTATTTCTTTTAATTAAACATTATTTACTTAAAAATCAAACCTTATCTTTAATTCATTTAACTTAATTCTTTACTAACATCATCCTCATTATTTTTTAAGTGCTAAATCAACTCTCTTTTTCTCTCATTTGGCCGAGCTCCTTAGCCTCTCTTTCTCTCTTTATTTTTCT